>CATIWM010028774.1:0-30760 GCA_949671775.1 Mallotus repandus | reverse complement strand
TTTTGGATAGTTTGCAAGACAAGAAAAAGTGAGAATAGGGCTAGGTGGGATCTTGGAGTCCCACTTCGATGCTTAAGTTAGTTGATAGTGATTGGATAATAGAAGAATTATTGGAATGATGAGAGAATTGGTTACCTGATTGGATGAGAATAAGACTCTATTTAAAGATAAGAAAAGTTACCACATGTGGAGAGATTCTCGATTTAATGGGGGAAGTGGTTACATGTTAAAATAAAAATCGGGGCCATCACATTGGTGGAGTTCATGAAAAAGTGAGTGATATTCGCGATCTACAGGCTTTTAGTCACAGACCCTTTTGTCTGTGGAAGTTCGTAGGTTACAAGCTTGACCATTATTCAACTGACTCAGCATATGCCTACGATTTAATCCTGGTTTCTAGGAGCTGAATTTTGGCCATATTATCACTTACCATGTATAATTAAGGAAGAAAAATAAAATAGTGGCATTGTAATGTATGTACAATTGCATCTACATTTAAATTAATTTTTAAGATTTTATATACATAAATATCATATTATTTATTTCTACTTTTTTTAAAATATGAATTGAAGTTTTTGTAATGTTGTTATCCTAACATATTACTATAGGTCAGTGAGCAATCATCTAACAGTCAAAACAACTCTCAATGGCACTTAAAGATCTAGGTTCAAATTTCATTTCCACCTCCCTTAGTACTTAGAAAAAAAAATATTATTATAGTAACAAGTGACTCTTATTAATAGTAATGAATATCAAAATTTACATCTAAAATCTCTTCATTCTCATGTTTTAATATTCATAAAAAACAAATGAGAGAATAGGTAAAAGAGAAAAATGGAAGGGGTTATAATTATGACAACTAGTTACATCCAACAAATGAAAATCTTCTTTGGGGGTAGATATGAGCTTGGTGGTGCATGGTGGGTCTAAGTTCCAACATGGATTGCAATAATTATTAATGGGGATTTTTATTGCTAAAATGTTTTTGCTTATTATGGCCCATGCATTGAGCCACTTATTATATGTACTTGGTAAGTTACCTTCCCTACAATTATATAGCTTCTATTTCAATTGGCATTGATAATTAAAGTGACCAGAGGCGCATATTCCAACAATATTTTTAGATTTACCAATACAAAGAGAAAATTAATTTGTTGGGATAGGCAATATATACCTTAGCCCTAAAAATGCAAAAAGTAGTTATTAATTAATAATTAGGATACTTGGATGAAGTCTCGCATTTTTCCAAAATAAATTCAATTTTTGAAACATCGTTCTATAAATTGCAAGACTATAGATTTATATTAATTCAAAAATAATGTATACACTAAAATTATTTGCACCTATTAATCAACTAATATTTATAATATGTGAGTGCGCATGTATATAACCATAGTATTCTTCAAATAGTTTTAAATTTTGATTTCAATTTTCATTTTTATTGTTATGTATATTTTTTAAAAAATAGATTATAGGGAGAATTATACTTTCTTCCTGATATATGACCTAATTGATATTTTCCTCCTCTTATTTGAAAATTAAATTTTTTATTCTTAATTTTCATTCTGTCAACACTTTAATCCTTCCAATAAAATTTCAGTAAATCTATTATATTAAAAGAAGATTTAGGTTCTTGTACTTTATAAAGATAAAACAGTTTAATTACTCTATTTAAATACACAAAATTTTAGTTATTTTAAATTTAAAATTTCAATGTCAACTAAATTTTTAACACCTATATATACATGTATCAATATATTAAATAAAAAAATTTCATTTATTTTATTTTATATTAACTTTTTTTGCACTTACTTTAAATAATTTTTAATAACTTTAAAATTACAATTGTTGAAAATCAAATACTAAAAATATGAATAATTTAGTTTCTAAAGTGAGATCAAGCAAATTAATAAATCTATTAAAATTATAACTTGATTTTTAACTATAAGGTGTTGGTAGAAGTATGTGTAAGTGTTGAAAAATAGTTACTCTTTAAAATCTAAAGTTTTAAAAATTAAATTATTTAATTTTATTAAAATATAGAGATTAAATTGTACATTTTTTATAAAATAAAAGGACTAAATCGTATATTTTTATAAAATAGGGAGATTTAAGTTTTTTTTTAATATAAGAAGTTAACCAGAACTCTATCAGAAAGATTTAAGTATTGACAGAATAAAAATTGAAGGATAAAAAAATCAATTTTTAAATAAGAAGAGAGAAAGTTTGAATTAGATATAATCTTAGAGGAAAAATATAATTTGCTTTAGATTATATTAAAAAAATTTATATTTTTTTTTTAAAATAGAAAATAGGTGTTCACAATTTCAAAAGTTATTTTTAAAATTTACCTATAAATATAAGCAAACTAGCCTAAGTTTTGCATATCTTTTTCTGCCACCTTTAAATTGTGCTAATGAAAGAAGTGGAGTGTAAATATAACTTTAAAAAATTGAGCAAAAACAGCTAATTATAAATTAATCAAATGAAAACCTTTCTGGTTTGTATTTTTGTTAATTAATATTCTACAACATTAAAACATAATTTCTTAACTACAGTAGGAAAAGTAAAATTAGATGATTGACTTAAAAACAAAATTAATTATTTGACAAAGTAATTCAAAGAGTACAATAATATCTTATCATAAATTTGGCTGTATTATTGTGATCAAGACTGAAAGTTATTAATTAATAAAAAAAAGTTGTTGAATAAATCCATTTTCTTTTCATCTGCATTGTTACATACCTATCATTTTCTTTATCTATAATATATGAAAAAAATGGTATCTTTTAAGAATAGATAAGGGTTTCCTCTTGATAAAAAAATGCCATCATTGCCATGTTGCAATTATTGTCGATTCCTCTTATCATGGTTTTACCAACTTTTTGTTCTAATCCTCTTTTATCTTCTGCTAAAAAAAAAAATCATAGTGTATTTTATTTTAAAAATAATCAACGAAATAAAAAATTTAAATTAAATTAATAAATTACTATAATGAAATGAAACCAAATAAAAATAAAATCAAATATTATTAAACCAAAAATTATAAATTAATCACAGCTATGTTGAATATATATCTAAAATAAAATAACGTTAAAACACACATTTTAGCCACGACAAAATTATAGGTATAAAACAATATTTTTAATATATAACAATTGATATTTTCTTCAATATAACTGAATATTATATGAATGTCATTGAGCTCTTTTGAAAATAATTGGTCCAAAACATACTGTGCAAAAAAATAAAAATAAAAAAAATAAAAAATTCATGGCAGAAATTATTTTTTAAAATTTTAAAATTAATATTGACCATTGTTGAATCAAGGTGTATGATCAAAAATTGATTCTGGTTTATTGGTTTATTTATGGCACAAAATAATTGGTTTATTTATTTTTTTTAACATGTTTATTGATTGGTTTAATTAAGTGATTTTTTTTTTCCAGGTTGAGCTTTGGTTAAAATGGATAAACATATTAAGTGGTTTTACTCTTTGGAAAAGAAGAGTAAAGAATCTCCTAGTTGAATGGGGTTTGACATAAATGTTGAAAGGAAAGGAGGCAAAACCAGAAAATTGAGCTTGAAGGAAGATGTCCAAATGAGGTGGAGAGATTGAGATATCTTTATGGAGTCAAAAAGTGTTTTGACTAGGTTTTAGCTACACATAGCATATTGATCATAGTTGAATTAAGATATGTGATCAAAAATTGATTAAGTATTCGTATTTGGGTTATTATGGCCGATATGTTTGCACAATTTAAATTAAGGTAGAGATTTATTATGTTTTTTACTTAAATTATGAGGAATCTAAATTGTACGTACTTGAATTAGGAAAAATTAATTTATTGAAAAGGAATTAACTTGGAGTCAAATTTTAAAAAACTTCATGAACAAGTGTATTTGTTAGGGAAGTTTTAGTGATCTGTGAATGCAAAGATTTATGGCTTTCAAAAGATGGAGGTGGTGGTGGAAATTAGGAATGTCAGGAGCACAAAACAATTTAAAATTTTTAAGTTTGAGCAATAATTATGTTTTGATATGGGAATAACATGCAAGAGGTTTAGGATTTTGAGAAATTTTTGTATGAGTTTTTATATATATTTTTTTAGAATTTCTAGAGAGATTTTCTAAGATTTCTAAAGAGGTAGAGAGAAATATGTATTCTTTTAGTTTATATGAGAGAGTGATATAAAATTTTGAGTTTGAGTTTAATCAACTAAGGGGGTGACAATTTCTTGTATTGGTATTTTATCTCATATAGTGAAGAATTGTTAACTCTCTCTGGATGTTGGCAATCAAAAGTCGAACCACATAAATCTTGTGTGTTCTGAATTTTATGAATTTAATTGATTTATTTATTTTTTTGACATATTTATTGATCAGTTTAATTGGATAAATTTTTTCTAACTCTCCCTTTAATGCATGTTCAGTTTAAAAATTCGATTCTTATTTCCCTCTCCAATTTAATAATAAAATTGTTATTACAATCTTAATAATTCAAGGAGCATGCATTATGGTAATTTGAAACTAGAAAAGGCTAATTTTATTTTATTTTTTTAAAATGTGGGAATAAATGTTGGTAATTTTATTTTTAAAAAATGTAAGAATAAATATCTGTAATATTTCTTCTAATGATTAAATCATGCGAAATCACCAGAGGTATATTCAAATCTTTCCGCTCAAAATAAACATGTTATTTTAGTTGAAACCATAGCTTCAATTTTTATTTTGTTTTATCTATTAGAGTATCCATTAAACTAAAGTGGTTCTACTTAACATCCTTTAAATTTAATTTCATCAAATCATGATCTAATTGGATGAAAAAAAAATCAAAATAAAATAAAAACAATAACATTTATTTATATTGAAGTTCCATAAGCAAAGCTTAATTCTCATACTTCTTCGTTAGTTTTTTTTTTGAAACAACTTCTTCGTTAGTTTTTTTTTTTGAAACAACTTCTTCGTTAGTTTTTTTTTTTTGAAACAACTTCTTCGTTAGTTATTAAAGACTTCAATGTTTAATTTAAGATAATCTTTTAATTTATTAAAATTATAAATAAATATTATATTATTAAACTACTATAAAAATTTAGCTATTAAAGTAAATAATTATTGGTTGCAATTTTTTATTAAAAAATCAGTAAAATGCTAATTAAAAACTGTAAAGTAAAACCTTGAGAATCCTAGTAAAAGAACCCAGATGATAATTTTTTTTTAAAAAAGAAAAAATTCCCAATGACTAATCATGACTTTGTTTAAAGTAATTAAGTTAATGCGCTTAGCTTTATAGATAATCCAATGATTAATAAACATTTTTTAGATGAGTGGTGGGTAAGGTACATAGCCCACATTCTCTTCAAAAAAAAAAAAAAAACATTTGATTGATGCATATCTCATTTCATCTATAATCTTCCATATTCATTTAATTAACTTACATTAAATTTACATTAAACAAAACTAAACTTACATAATTAATTACACATAATAATAATAATAATAATATGCTCTTTTTATAATATAAATGTTTATATTTATATAAATAAAATTAAAATTATTAAAATTATTTTTTTGATTATAATTATTGTATATTAATATTTGTAGAATGTATCAATAATTATAATTAAATTAAAAGTAATTTCATTGTTTTAATTTTAATAATACCAGGCGCATGCTAGCCCTTCAATTTGTTTCCGATTAATTGCCGACTTTTTCCCGCGTAGGTCAGATAAAGCCTTCTTGGAAGATGGCTGTCTGGGAACCGGCAAGCTCATGTAAAGTACCATTTTTACCCTTTATTCTTCTTTTTCTTTTATTTTAATTTTAAACTTTTATAAAAAGTATATTCTGTCTGCTCCAAAACTGCATGTCTAGTTTAGACTAATATTATTAATTTTATTTTAAATTACATCAAATATTAAAATATAAGTTAATGTTAAATTAATTATTAAATTTTTTTTATTATTTTTATGATCTTATTCTTGTTGTTTTTCTCATAATTTTGTTTGAATCGAATCGAATCTAATCTAATTTAGTAAATTTTGATTTGAATACCAGTAATTGAAACGAAAAATATATAATTAATATAATTAGAATATAATATATTTTTAATTAATATTAAAAATTCATATTGTTAAATTACAAGTAGAATAGAAAATTAATTATTACACAAAAAGATCTATAGTTTAAAAATATTGTCATTATAATAGTAAAAATATTTTTGAGCCTGTGGAATATAAAAATGTTTCTTTTTGAGAAATATTTCTTACAACTGTTAAAATCATGCAGATTTCAGGTTTTTTTCAAATAACAGAGACTAATTCTCCACATGCATACATGTAATAAAAAGAGTCTGTATCCGTACAGATGCACAGAAGCAGGAAGCAAATACACCAATCTTTAAGCTCTGAATAGATCGGTCACTTTCAACACTAACACACCCAAAAAAAAGTAAAAGAAATACAAATTATGAGTAGAAACATTATAGAAAGCATTGATATTGCAAGTGGGGAAGGACGCTTCAAGAAGTGTTTTTTTTTTTTTTTGGGTCTGCAATAAATAAAGATTTGAGCTTTGCATAATAATAATAAAAATAAATCTTTATTATGGAAAAGCCAAGAAAAGGGTGAAGTTTTGAAAAGCATATTTGATAATAAAATAATAATATATGTGTTTAAGGTGAGAATTATGATCTTGTTTTTGCTTACCTTCCCCACTTAGATGATGAGATAATGATGTGCCTAACCTCAAAATTTCAAGTGCTGTTGGACACCTTACTGAACCCACAGAGACTCACAGAGTGACTGAGAGAGGATAGCCCACCCTTTTGATCATTGATTCCAGTTGGGTTGAAACAGAAGCCAACTGGGTATATGATTTTTTTTTTTCTTTTAAATTTTTTAACTTGGTGTTGGGTGTTGTTTGAGAAAAAAGAAAGTCACACTCTTGATGCTACTTTTGGCTGCACCAAGCTGTAAGAGCTATAAAGAAACTAGATATAGAAAAGTTCCAATTTTTTTCCTTACATCATTAATGATTCCCTTACAGCTTCTTAAAATAACAGTTGGGTTCCCTCAGTTTTCTGGTTAGCATGATTAGTTGGTTATTTTTGTGCTCTTCAAAGGAGGTTTTCTTTGTGCTGTTTTAATGCTTTTCATAGAGGAAGGAGGGAAGAAACTTAGTATTGAGCCATAAAGTGGAATACTGAGAAGAGATCAAAGGTGGGTGGACCATTTTCTTTTCTTGGTTTGGTGCATAATTAGTGCTGTTTTCATGCAATTTCTGCATTATTGTCTCTGGTTTGTTAGTGGGTTTTGTTTATCAAGGATTGCTTTCGAGGAGCAATGTGAGTTGGGCTTTTAGCAATTTTTTGGTTCTCAATTTGAAGTTATTATCCTTGCGGAGTTCTTTTGGAGGTGTGATTTTGATGAGTTGTGCTGCTGAAACTGGGGGTTTTCTTAAGCTTTCAAGAATTTTTGTGAAGTTACACAGGTGGAGTTTGATTAAAATGTCTATGAATTCTAAGCTGTCTGGCTCAAATGGCACAATACCAGCAAGCTTCAAGCTGAAGAAGCAAAAGGATCCCTTGCATGGGCCTAATTCTCTTAGGAAATGGAAAAGAAAGCTACTGTTTCTTTGGTTTTTATGTGTTCTCACCATAGCCAGCATTTGGTTTCTATCCATTTTTGAAATTAGAGCACTAGAGAGTAAGATTTCACATTCTTGTGAACAAAAAGCTCAAGTCTTGCTTCAGCATTTTAATATTAGCAAAAGTCAACTTCAAGCTTTGGTTTCTTTGTTCTCTGAATCAGATCAGGTGCTGTACTTCTTTTGTCTTTTGAACTAAATATTTTCAATAGGACAGAGATTTTCCTCCTTTCTCTAGTTTGCAGTTTCTATGTTAAACTGGTAGCTTTTGATAAATTGCTCATGTTTACTAGTTAGTTTAAAGTTTGCTTGAGATGTTTTCTGACCATGGACAATGGTGGAGAATCAGACACTAGGTCATTCTCTGCAATTTGAACTCTTTTTAGGCACTTTAGTTTTCTGACCGCGAGATGACATTTAAATGGGAAATGTTTAGAAATTAGATGGACTACGATGCAGCTGGACATGAAGCTGTAAATGGGAAGATATAGCAATTGTTGGTTTATCATTTTGTTGAGTAGTAATTGTGTATTAAAACTCACATCTTTTACATAAGGGAATGAGGTGTCTATAAAATTCATCTTCTTCTAGAACTCTAATTCTTGGTGCAGATGTGTAGCTTTGATGGGTTGATTGCTAATTATGCTATTCAGTGTGGCATGTGAACTTGTATGCTTAATATTCATATAAGGAAATTATAAATCTTCCGTTAATTGTTTATTTTATTTATTGCTTTTGGTATTTTACTCATAATTTTTGAAAGCACAAAGCTTAAGTCAGACTATCAGCTTGTTAGTGACATTTGTTTGAATAATCTGATGAACATCTAGGAAAGTATGGATTGTGTGAACAAATTGAGATCTTACATTATAAATTGTGCTACATGTTATAATATAGGGTTTCGTTGAAGTTACAAATATATTCACAGTTGAAGTTACAAATATATTGACATGAGGTGCATTGTAGTTTCATGTTTGAACTAGCTGGTGAGATGACTTATTTTGCTAGGATCAGGAAATTAAATGCCCTTTTTGTTTATGAATTCTTTTTTCTTTTGGTATTGCAGTCTGGTGGAATTACATGCAGTACTAAGTCCACCTCCTTGATTCAATTGCAGGCAGACCATTTTTATTATGAAAAGTGATTAGTAAAGAAGGGAGAGCCTCCCTTGTGGTCTGCTCTTAGGATTGAACCGTTATTATCATTGTGGGAAATAAACAAACTTGCGAACTAGGCAAATATTCAGGGTTAAAAAGATGGCCATGTAAATGTGTTAGATCGAAATTTGTATACAGTGGTTGATCAACCAAAGGATGGACTAGTGATAATAGACCAGCGGCCATCAATTTGTTCTTTCTTTGTAAGTTAGTTTATAAGTGTAACTAAATGAGTTTTGGCAGTTTGGCCATGATTGTATAAATTATCTAAAGTGCATGCTGAAAATGGTTATTTCAAAGTGCAGACCATAGCTGCATGTTAAGTTAAAGTTCATCTTTCTGGGCTGATTTATATAAATTCGGTAATAGGATGTTTTGATTTGTCTCTTTGATGAACAATTCTGCTTTTTTTTAAGTGGATAGTCTTTTGAAGAATTGGATGAGGCTGTCCTTCTCATAGAAGAATATAAAATTGTTCATGATTTTTATTTACTCATGGACCTGTGTAACGCAGATAACATCCCTGGAATGCACCAAAGAATTGGGACCTGGAATGGCGATGAACAATGGTATTGCCTGTGCTCTGAAGGTGCTTTGCCAGCCACAAAACAGATGGACTGCTCAAGATATAGAATCTAAGGACCAATGTCCAGCTCAAGATAAGAACATACCAAGGGAGCTTAAACAATCACTGAGAGATGAACTGGTATCATTTGTTTTTCAACTCTTTTGCTGATAACAATTTGACTTGAACTTCTCTTGCATGGGAGTGTAGGATTTCAAGTTTTCTATTCAATGCCCTGAATAATGTCCATTTTTAAGTACACTCTGCAAGTATTCATGCAGCACTTCAAATCTCTGTATGCACACACGAGGATAGAAAAACTTTTTGAAAATATTGTATAGCTACTTATTGGAGATATGGTGGACATGCTTTGCACTTTCTATGTGTTATAATCTGGGCTCCTTTAAACTTCTAGCCACTTGGAAATTTTGGTAATGTATTTGTGCCACATGCTAGTCAGGCCTAACATATGTCAGGGGTTGTGTTAAGATAATCAATCATAAATTGGTTACCTAGAGAAGATTAAGTGGATTTATATACCAATTTGATGCTTCCACCTGATAGCTGGAGCTTTCAGGTTGGATAAAGGTGCAATTAGTATATTCTCAGCCCATATCTACAGTTGACAATACTGGTGCTTATTAAAGAAAATTCTGACAACTTGGGTAATGCAATTAAAGTTTACACTCATATACGAAGATCTAGACAATGGCTTCTGAGTCTCAATAAAATTTACATGCAAATAGAGAGTTTTGAATATAAAATAATTTTCTTTTGGGTTTGCTGTGGCTTTTCCTAGAACATCTTGCAAACGAGGAAAGTAAGGGACAGTGCAGAAGACTGTTGTAATACTTTGTCTTTTGGATTTGTAAAAGTATGCTGGTGGCTGCCTCTTGTAATGATCGTATGCTATGCATTCTCTGGCTCTCAATTGAAAATCTGGAAGAAGAAAAAGCTGAAGGTTGTTCATCCGGAGCCAGTGCCTCAGCCACCGCAGCAGCAACTGTTGCAGCTGAAGCAACAACAGCTATCCCAGAGTCCTCCTAAGGGTGCTGGGAAGTGGAGGAAGAAGCTTCTCATTATCTTTGTTCTTCTTGGGATTCTTACCTCTATTTGGCTGTTTTGGCACTTGAATGAAAAAAATGTCTCGAGAAGGATAGAGACTCTTACAAACATGTGTGATGAGCGAGCCCGTATGCTGCAGGATCAGTTTAACGTAAGCTTAAACCATGTCCATGCCTTGGCCATTCTTGTATCGACTTTTCACCATGGAAAAAATCCTTCTGCTATTGATCAGGTGATATTTTCATCTCTATTCTCGGTTAATCTTTTTTAATGTTTAAGTAATTAAGTTAATTAAAACCCAGCATTCTGAATCACTGACTCATTGAGTAAGCTTATAGGCTGATAATATTTTTTTCCGACTCCAAGTTGGTTCACTTACATAAACACACTAATCCATTTTGAAATCTGTGTGAACAATTTGGAAAATGAATTCTGGCTGATGGCTATATCTATATTTTTCTTTCATCACCTTAAAATCATTCGAACATGCACACTAAGGTCCAGGAATTGAAAGAAACAAAGTATTACCATTCTGATATGGAATGCTAGCTGGTGTGAGGATGTTATTGTAAGTTTTTTTTTTTTTTTTTTTTTTTCCACAGAGAACTTTTGGTGAATATACGGAGAGAACTTCTTTTGAGAGGCCTCTGACTAGTGGTGTTGCATATGCTTTGAAAGTTCCACATTCAGAAAGGGAACAATTTGAGAAGCGACATGGATGGACAATAAGGAAAATGGAGACAGAGGACCAGACTCTTGTGCAAGATTGTATTCCAGAAAAACTGGATCCTGCACCCATTCAAGATGAATATGCACCAGTGATATTTTCTCAGGAAACTGTCGCCCATATTGTCTCTATTGACATGATGTCTGGAAAGGTGCACTTCATGCAGTTCTGTTTTGCTTGTTCTTGGTCAACAACATCTTTTCTCTTTGGATCAATGAACTACATTTTTCTGCCCTTTTTTTTTTGCATCTGACGTAGTAATGAAAAAATATTGAATTAGTGGGGAATTTTGTATTTTGTTACACTAATGAAATAAATTGTAAATTTCTGTTGGTGGTACCACTGTAGAAGAATAACTGTTTCCTTCATTATTTGCCTCTTCATTTTGGAGGGAAGGAGAGTGAGGGAAATAGTGTGCTGCTACTTCTGGAATGTCTACTTTTTTTCATCCCATATTATGGCTGAAATAGTTGATCTTACCAAGCTGGGTGTATTGACAAACTCAGCCAATTTGTGAAGTTAACAACGAGAACTAATTTACCCGTTGAATATCTGGTATGGATGTATGGCTTTACACCACTGAACAAATGCCATTTTTTTTTTTGTTCTTTCTTTTGCCTGGTAAGTTAAACAATTTTTTCTTCTTTTGGCAGAACAAATCATGTTGGCTTGTTAGGCAGGTGGAATACTTGTCAAACATTGCATAGACGATACATTTGAATGTTTTGTTGATTGTAAAACATGTTCACTGTAGAGATCATTTTGATTCTGTCTACTGATAAAAGTTATGAGTTCACTGAAAGTATTGATATTTAAAAAAAAAAATTCTAAGTGCGAGTTCTGATTCCCTTAAGCTGATGATTCTGATATCAATTGCTCTCTAATTGTAGGAAGACCGTGAGAACATCTTGCGAGCACGGGCATCTGGGAAGGGAGTATTGACCTCTCCTTTTAAGCTTTTGAAATCCAATCACCTGGGAGTTGTTCTCACTTTTGCTGTTTATAATGCTGATCTCCCTTCAAATGCTACACCTGAACAACGAATTGAAGCTACTGTAGGGTAAATCCGCCACCTTGAAAAATTCTGAGTTATTCTCTATTACCTTTTCATATTCCTCTGAGGTGAGATGAATTAACTTCTGATTTACACTATTCTCATATAGGTATCTTGGTGCATCTTATGATGTGCCATCACTGGTTGAGAAGCTTCTGCATCAACTTGCTAGTAAACAAACAATTGTTGTGAATGTTTATGACACAACTAATGCATCGGCTCCGATTCTCATGTATGGGACTGATTATGTTGATACTGGTCTCTTGCACATCAGCAACCTTGATTTTGGGGATCCTATGCGGAAGCATGAAATGCATTGCAGGTTGTTGTGAGAAAATAATAAGGTTTATTTCTTAGCAGTCAATTTGTTGATAACTTATTCTTCACGGATTTATTTGTTTTACTCTGGATGCAGCTTCAAGCAAAAACCTCCTTTGCCTTGGATGGCAATAAATGCATCAGTAGGAGTCCTTGTTATTACTCTTCTTCTTGGCCATATCTTTTATGCAGCCATAAACAGAATTGCAAAAGTAGAGGAGGATTTTCGTAAGATGATGATACTCAAAGTTCGTGCTGAGGCTGCAGATGTGGCTAAATCTCAGGTGCTTCTCCTGGTGCTATTGGGATTCAGCCAGCAAATTTGGCTTGTGCTTGGATTTCTTTGTTTATCATCTGCTTTGTTATCTTGCAGTTTCTTGCAACTGTTTCCCATGAAATCAGGACCCCGATGAATGGTGTTTTAGGTAATTAATACATCTAGCTTCAATCCATTTCTGCCAAGATGACAAGTTTTAGTAATGAAAAGCTGTTTTCCATCATATTTTAGGCATGCTGCAAATGCTGATGGATACCGATCTTGATGCAAACCAAATGGACTTTGCCCAGACTGCTCATGCTAGTGGAAAAGATTTAATTTCATTGATAAATGAAGTCCTTGATCAGGCTAAGATAGAGTCAGGCAGGCTAGAACTTGAAGCTGTCTCTTTTGATCTGCGTTCAGTCCTTGATAACATTCTATCACTCTTTTCAGCCAAATCCAATGAAAAAGGAATTGAGGTAAACATCAAGATGGTCCTTTTTTTTTTGTTCTTTCTTGTTTTGGTTGAAATTTCTTACACAAACTCAGTTGATACTATTATTTTGGTTGAGGGTAGTTGGCCATTTATGTCTCCAATCAAGTGCCTGAAGTTGTTATTGGTGACCCTGGGAGGTTCCGCCAGATAATTACAAATCTTGTTGGCAATTCAGTAAAGGTTGGTTTCAGCAGATAATTATGTTGATATTTATGGTTGGAAATCTATGGTTGTAAGCTACATTGTCAATGGTTAAAGGTTGACAGCTTCATCATTTTCCATTTCTCAAACCTATTCTGGAAATCAGGCCATTTAAATGGTTATAGTAGGAAACTTGTAGTCTATGCAGTGTTGCATTTGTGAATGGAGATTTTGCAGCTGCATATATTGACTAATATCTTACACGTTTAAATTTCAGTTCACACGTGACAAAGGGCATATATTTGTCTCAGTTCATCTGGCAGATGAAGTAAGAAGCCCACTTAATGTTAGGGATGCAGTGCTAAGAAAAGGCTTAAATTTAGTTCAAGACATGCCTAGCGAAATTGATAATACGTTAAGTGGATGTCCTGTGGTTGACAGATGGAAAAGCTGGGCAAACTTTAAAAAGTTGAATAGCAAAGATAGCGTGGAGGAATCTGAAATGATTAGATTACTAGTTACAGTTGAAGATACAGGAGTGGGAATACCACTCGATGCACAGGGCCGTATTTTCACACCATTTATGCAGGCAGACAGCTCCACCTCACGAACTTATGGTGGGACTGGTATAGGATTGAGCATCAGCAAATGTCTAGTAGATCTCATGAGTGGTGAGATTGGATTTGTTAGTGAACCTGGGACCGGCAGTACATTCTCATTCACTGCTTCTTTCAGAAAGGGAGACTTGAGATCTCTAGATACAAAGTGGCAGCCTTATGAGCCAGCTGTTTTGGATTTCCGAGGGTGGAGAGCATTGGTAATTGATAAAAGAAGCATTCGAGCTGAGGTCACTGGGTATCATCTTCAGAGGTTGGGAATAACTGTGGATATAGCTTCCAATCTGAAATCTGCATGTTCTCTACCTGGAGGTCGCTGCACCAGGTACACTAGTGAACTTGTAAAAAAGTTGAGATTCACTTGAATTTAAAGTTGCAAAATTATTCAATGTGATTTTTTTGGTAATCAAAATTGTTCTTTTAGCATCAAATTTCTTTCACAATATCGTCATTGGATAATATGTACCCTTATCTTAAAACTAAGAAATGGTTATTGAATGTTTCAAAGTATGATTGTGAAGATAACATCAACTTGTTTATGAGCAACAAAATTTAAGAGAAAATTTATTGTAGTACATTGCCATTACATTAGTTATTGCTTATTTCAATTGTTTTTAGCAGCACTCCAGCAGATTTTGATCTGGTTCTCATTGACAAAGATATTTGGCATAATGAAACTGGAATTGTTTTCTGTCATCTGTTGAAAGAGTCCAAGCAATATATTGGGACGGAAGCCATTATAAACCCTCCAAAGATTTTTCTCTTGGCTACCACCATCAATACCGATGATCGCTGTGAACTGTTATCAGCTAATTTAATTGATAAGGTAATTATGAAGCCCCTTAGACTAAGTGTATTAGTTGCTTGCTTCCAAGAAGCCATTGGAAATGGCAAGAAGAATCAAGTAAATCGGAAGAAACCTTCAACCCTTCAGAATCTACTGAGAGGGAAGAGCATTTTGGTGGTTGATGACAATAAAGTGAACAGAAGAGTGGCAGAAGGAGCTCTAAAGAAATATGGAGCAATTGTAACCTGTGTGGAGAGTGGCAAGGAGGCTGTGGAACTGCTAAAACCACCACACACTTTTGATGCTTGTTTCATGGATCGCCATATGCCAGAAATGGATGGGTAATCTTTTTTCATTATAACCTATGAATGATTTTGAATGTCTACCCTTTCTTTGGTCAGTTTTCTTGTCACAAATGCCCACTATAAGAGTTAGAAAGTTGATTTTCTCTCTGTAATTCTGCAGCTTTGAAGCTACCCGGCAAATTCGGGATAGGGAAAGACAATTTAATGAACAAATTGCATCTGGGGAAGTATCAACGGAGATATTTGGAAATGTGGCAAACTGGCACACACCAATACTGGCAATGACAGCTGATGTGATTCAGGCTACAAATGAAGAATGTCGGAAGTGCGGGATGGATGATTTTGTATCAAAGCCATTTGAAGAAGAGCAGCTTTACAATGCAGTGGCTCCTTTTTTTTGAGTCTGATTGATATGGTTCATTTAGGCATCGGTTGCTGCCTATCTGTCTTCCAGCCGTCTGGTTTATCTGTGCTGAATTTACTTTAACCCTAAAGCATTTGCTTGGCTGACTAACAATGAGCCTTATGTCCACGAGGTAGAGGTCGTGGATAGCATGGCCCACAATGCATGCTTTTAATCTTTCCGGCTCTGGTAAGCTTAGCATTATTCAATACATATTGTTTTCAAATGAACAGTTGCATATAAATCATATTCTTTTAATTTTTACGCGTAAATTCTCTTCTGTGCAACCTTAGCTATTCTATTAGTTGCTGTCAGAATTCATTGGGAACTTTTTTTTTTTTGTTGATTGTTTGCTACATTTTTGTTATACAATGTTTCTTTTGTCAAGTAGATGAGTTTCTCATGGATGAATTTAAGCCCAAATCTTTAGACCTTGAATTTATATTTTTGAAGCATGCTAAATGTCTATTTGATATAGAATTTCTAAAAATTGAAGTCTGCATGTGTCAGGAATGATTTTGCTGCCTGCAGAGTGTAGACAAGCTTCAAGCATGTCTGGACCTCGGAAGCACAATGAAATGCTTGTAGCAGGTTTGTTGTCACTGGTTTCTCACCCGAGGATCAGTTGAAGGAGATAATAACTAACATGGTGGCTTTCTGCACAGAGCTCTGCTATGCCCCAATTTTTATCCTTTCAATTTTACTGGCTTCATTCTTCACAGAGTAGGCAGATGATGAATTTTTATCTATGAACAAATCACCTTTTAAACCTTCTGTTCGTTTGTGCGTCAGTTATGTGTACAAGTTACCTGGGGGTGAAAGAATGAAGGATTGATCTAATTGGAGTCATGTGTGTCGATTGTGACACTAACATTCATCTTCATTTGAAGAGAAGATCAAAATAACTAAGGCAATGCACAGAAAGAGTGCAGTCGGGCAGCGGCACATCAGCGTGTAAAGAGGGTCCTCATTTATGGAAACTTGAGGATGGAAAGATGTACCAGTTGTTCCTAGCTGAAAGTAGTTGTATTAAGATGGATTCTGACTTTTTCTAGGATTTACAGTGAATAAAAAGGATGTTTGCTGTTGTTGGTCTTTATGTAATGACGGTCAATTTGTTGTAACTATAATTTTCTTCATTGTATATAAATTGTAGCATACATTATTTTTATTCACATGATAAGTATCAAGTTGCAATTTAACTGATCTGAACTCTCTGTGCTGTTTTAACTTCAGTTCAACTGACATTGCCTGTGACCAGTATTCTATACCGTACTTGATTTGCTCCTTGGGAACTGTCTTGGGTGGAGGAATTATTTGATGTGCTGGGTGTACAACATAATAGTTTGTAACCAGGAGACCAAGGATCACTTTTTCCCTTCCTGCATTTGGACTTGTATAGCGGTGTATGAGATCCCCAATTGTATGGTCCGGTCTTCTTTATCTAGCATGGGATTTAGCAGGCTAAGTTTACATTCGGAGTCTATCTGTTTGATTGTCAGATTCCAGCTCCTAACCATGGGGAGGCTAGGTTCACGTTGGAGGTTTGCTTGCTCAGCAGTTAGGTTCTATCAGTTGATTGCCTCAAAGGAATAATTGAACTATGCTAAGTGGGGTTAAAAAAATAAGCTTTATGATGATTTAAAATGATATCTGAATGAAGATGAAAAAAATCTTGTGATGATGCTCAGCTACTAATAGACAATAAAATAAATAAAATAATGACACGAATGATGGAAAGTGACCATATTGAGATTGAGATTTCAGGATGAGAATTTGTAGCATCATGCAAATCGGTGCTCATATTTTTTCTAATAAAGTTTAAAGCAGCATTAGTTGTAATTGGCTTATGTGGAAAGCATTAACCTGCTGCTTATCCTACATGTGCTGCCTACTGTAACAATACACACAAACAAGATTCTTACTTTACATAAATTCTCAAATCCCCACAAGAATTCTTTCCATTATCTTTCCTTGTTGTATATATTGGACTAAGCAACAAGCCATTTCTGGTGGCAACAAGATGTCAATCTTTTGGCTAAGGATAATGTTTGCTCTTCTTGTCATTTCAATGGCTCCTTTAAGATCAGGTAAGCATGCAAGTATATATATATATATATATATGGATATGGAGAATATTTATATGCTTTGAATCAACAATTCGAAGTGTTTTTCTTGGGCCATTCTTGATAAAAATCAGTGTCATTTCCTGTCTTGAGAACAGCTGGGGAGTTTGAGCAATGGTGCATAGCAGATGAGCAGACTCCTGATGAAGAGCTGCAGATGGCATTGGATTGGGCATGTGGGAAAGGTGGTGCAGATTGCAGTATGATTCAAGTGAATAAGCCTTGCTATTTCCCAAATACTGTAAGAGACCATGCTTCTTATGCATTCAATAGCTACTTTCAGAAATTCAAGCACAAGGGTGGATCCTGCTTCTTCAAAGGAGCTGCTCTCATTACTGAACTTGACCCTAGTAAGCTCTACGCTTCCTAACTTCATTACTTCTATCATTTACACTGGAGGGTATCTATATTATGGTTCAGGATAGGATAATTATTGATTATCTCTCTTAGCTAATCACTGATAACAACTGATTAGTTAAGATAAAACACAATATTTTATATTTAAACAATTGGTACGTAGTTTTTTTTTTTAAAAAAAACACACACAATTGGCAAGTAGTTAAGATAAAACAGATAATCAGACAAGTCCATGTGCCTGGGAGATTGGCCAACTAAAATGGCAGATGGGTGCTGACCTGTGCTCTAACAGCAGTCTCAAACTCGCCTCTAATCGCGCAGAAAAGTTTTTGGTTTTGTAGAAAATGATTCTCTTAGCATCACATGTGGATCCTGTTAACTTTATCCCTACAATTGTGCCTAGATCTAGTTTAGTCAGATTCGTGCACCGAAAAAAAAAAAAAAAAAAAACTAGTTGTGAATCAGCAGACTGAAAATTAATATATATTTTATTTTATTATTTTAAAGTATAAATAAATTAAGTAATGCAAATATATTAATTAAGTATTTTTAATAAAATAGCACTATAAATTAATTAAGTAGTTTTTAAGCAATTCCTTAAAAATGAAAATTTATCTCTTTTTTAACTCTGCTTTTTTATAAAGATATCATATGAGAAAAATTTTAAAGATATCATATGAGAAAAATTTAACTTAATACTAGTGTATGTATATACATGTATATATTTCTTATCTTTTTCAACAAGCGGAGAACTCCTTAGATATTCCTCACAAGTAGTTCAAGTAGCAAAATGTGTAAACATCTTGTTGAAGAGACCAATGATCGAACTCCCACGCCCTATCTTTTCCACTTGTGGTGTTGAGATTTAACCACTTGATCTAATTATTAAAAAAATAAAAAAGAACTCCTTAGATGACATGAGTGCAAATGCTTAATTTCTGGATTTTGCTCTCTAGGTGAGTTAATCAACTTTAACCTTTAAATTTTATCTGCAGGTTATAATTCTTGCCACTATGAGTTCACCCCTTAATTCTCAAAGGAGAATAGAGGAATAAACATCAAGCTTTGCATTTTCTGCATATGATTTTGGATTTTAAGAAATTTTGTTGAAGTTGTACTAGCACTATAGCAGGACTAAATTTTTTCAACACAAGAAGCCAAGAGATTCACATGTGATATGAAGTGAAGCTAATTGGCCTTCTTATTTTCTATTTACAGTTCCTTCCAACATATTTGTTTCATCAGTCATTAGACAATGATCACTGCTCTGATTCAGAATTCACATCTCTTGTAGTGTAACAAATTAAAATAAACAATGGAACACTAACACTCACTGGTGATGCGCATTCTGATCAGCTATCAACAATCAATTTCACGTGAGTTGCTCTTCCATTTCTTTGAAGAATAGGAATTCCATCACAAGAGCACATGAATTCATATATCATAAAGTTCCCAGATTAATTTACAAGGCATCAAACAACTTACAGCAATTGAATTATAAATCCAACAGGCACAACATATATGATCGATGTGGATAAAAGCCAAAATGAAAGATTTGCTTCCATTTCAGCAAGTCCTAAACTCAGAAAAACAAGCTTGCCCAAGCAGCAATGAATGCAAAGCCACCAAATGGAGCCAAACCAGCATACTTCCTGTCCTCAAGTAATGCAACAGTATAGCACCTACAAGAAGTCCAGAAAAAAACTTGCTTTAGTTTAAATATTCAACTCCGTAAATTGCAAATGTAAAAGATGTATTCAACAAAGCAGAATGATATTGTGAAGAAAAGAGGAATTTTAAATGACAGTCAAGCTCCTCCAATCAAGTCATTTCAGTTGTGGAAAGAACAGCAGTTAATATCCTCCAACATATGGTGACTATTGCAATCAACTTATGTTAATAATGTTATTCACACCATACCCATTGCATATCAAAAAGAAACCTACGCTGAAATATCCTTCCATGTTTAGCACAGGATCTTACTGAGCCAAATATTTTGTGTATGAGATTTCCAGTTGGCCAAAACAACATCACTAGGTGTCTAATAACGCTAGGCTGAAAACATTCTACATAATCTCAATTTAGTAAAAAGCAACGATTGGTTTCCAGCTTGTTTCAAGTGAGTAACAGGTTCCACAAAATCCAGTATACTATTGTCATTGTTCACGTACATTGTCTAAAAGAAAACAAACGTAGAAAAATCTTAGAACTCCAATCCCTGCCTCTCAAAGAATAAGAGCAGATATAATATGTCGGACACTGTCATTCCGCATATCTAACAAAGAAATAGCATAGGCATTTCAGATAAATATCTTATGCCTTCTGCATCACTCACCACTACCACCAAATATTCTTTTTGCTAAAGTGCCTGGCTTCAATGGGTATTGAATGTCAAACTCATTATGCTGGCACAGAATAATAATCAGACTGATACTTCAGATCACTTAACATAAATATACTTGAAGGTCTAAGGCCTACTGAAGTTCGGTATTCAATTATTTAAATAGAGTGACTCCATGCACAATAACTATTTTAGTAACGTTTTATCCGAGATGAATGAGCTGCACAAGCATTCCTGTGCACAATGCCACACCTTGGACCACTTTCAAGTAAAGAAAATAGAATCAGATGATTGTTTTATCGTTTTCAGGAACATCATCTTGAGATCCATCATATTACCTATGTTTGTATATAAAGCATGTAAATTTGTCAGCAATATCTCATTACTTATCAAACTGAAAAATGCTGTCACTACTACTGTCATCATCTTCAAAAAAAATTTCATTGTTCCAAGGCAAGTCCTTCTGAAAAGTAAGTTTTTTAGTATTATAGCATACACATATTTGTCTGCGGTTGGAAAATTTCTACTGAAGATGATAGAAGGACACACGATGTTGTCCCATTCTAGCCAAATGCACCACTCATAACATTCAAGTTACAGATCCCTCATCTTGATATTGTTATAGGTGCATCTCAGAGACACAGGTCATACAGCACACTGGGTACAATCCCTAGTGCCTCAACCCACAAAGTTTGATGTTACTCATCAGGCATGCACCTTACAGCCTAGGTGAATGCCTTATTCCAGGTGCAAAGCACATAAAAGCATGCCTTGACAGCATTCTCATACACATGCGCACACACAAAAAAAAATCAAAATCAAAAAATGCTTCGGGAGAGAAGAAACAATGCAGCTGAGTAAGGTTCTTTGCATGCAACAAATACGTTTCCTGTTCCATCATTCTTTATTTTTCTTCAGTCTTCAATAAATGTTCTTTTTAATTTGTTCTAGCCCCTGAAAGATCCTTTCACTTTTCTTTCTTTTTCTCATGTATTCTTATCCTTCACTCACTCAATCTCAAACACAATAATATCCTAGGAACCCCTTATCTTTATTTTGCAAAGATTTTCTGCTGCCTTTCGAGTCCTTTTATCTTCCCCACTTTTCTATTGTATACAGTTACGAATATCAGTGGCCTTGTAAAATTTACAATATTAATTAACTTTAATTATCTCCATTCAGTCTCATATTTTATTTCTTTTGCACCTCAAAACAATAAAGGCACGTCAACTATGTCTTATGCCTATAATGATCATGATCTTAACTCAGGACAAATATCAACAGTTCACTATGAACATAGCAATTGATCAAGTTTAGGAATTAAAGAAATGCCACAAGTACAAAACTTATTAGCACAACCTATGTCAATTCCGCCAAATTCTTGAACCACTATTAACAATAGTTATGTTTAAAAGAACATGTACAAAAAAGGTTCAGCAATTCAGTTTCCACATGACATCCAGCAAGACTTAAAAAATACAGAATCATTCCCATTGAAAAGCATAATTGTTCATTTGCATACCATTAAACAACATGCAAAAGCACAGAGATGTCAATTCAGAGCACTCCACTGATCAGTGATCATCAGGCACAACAATTTGTTGCATTCCAATGAAAGCAAGACTATCTTTAATTTTAAATTTTCCACAAAAATTGCATAAAACCCGGCAAAACTACAAACACATCAGATATCAAAAAGCGGTAACTTACGTCCCAGAGAAAGCAAGAATCCCAGCTGTCAAAAGGCCTCCAAACTGACCAAAAAAAAAAAAAAAAACGAATTTCACAGTTCAGTGATTTTACACATTTGAATAGATGCAACATAGAGAACATTGAAAAAACTAGAAATGGAAAATTACAATGTGGGGACGTGTGGTGATGGGAGCAGCAAGAAGAGCTGCAGTGTGAACAAGATGGTATAGAGACGCTGTGCCATACCTTCACAAATACAATTGCAAAAAATTGGAAAAAAAAAACAGAACCCATTTAAGTACTTCTCTTAGAAGCTCATTACAAAAGAAGAATCAGACTTTTATAAAAGAAGAAGAAGAGAGACCTCCTTGTAAGCAGGATTTTTAGGTTTGAAAACATGGGCACCATAAGTACCCAACCCAAGTGCAGCTACTCCTGTGGTTAAATTTTAACAAATAATTGTTAAAAGGCTCAAACTCAGTACAGATTATGCATTTACGATGATGATGATGATTACTACTATTAAGGGAGAATTAGTCGTACCAGAAAGAGCAGCCACTTTGTGCCAGGTATAAGCTTCCATTGATCTTCTTCTTCTTCTGATGAAGCAAATGAAACAACAATCTTTAGGTCAATTTTCTTTTTTTGGAAACAATGCAATTTTGATCCATATCATTCCGACTTGTTACAGAAGTCGTCCTTTAAATTTTTCTCCATTTTTAGTGTTTTTTTTTTCATTTTATAATATATTAAATAATACTATAAGCCCAGGGCTCTTGGACAGGCTGGGAAGGAAAAAAAAATATTATAAGTCTGAAAAAAATAATAATAATACTATAAGAATTCCCTCAAAAAATAATACTATAAAAAATATGTTGTAATAATAAAATGATATATAGATATTTAATATTAAAATTTATAATTAAATAATACTTTTTTATCAATAATAGTAATAATAATTAAATAATACTATCTACTAATTACAATGCATTTATAATAAAATAAATACAATTTAAATATATTTTTATTTTAATATGAATAAAAAAAGTAAAATTTAGATAAATTTTTTGTTTTATTATGAATAAAAATAAATAAAACTAGTTTGTTAATTCACGTGATGCTAGCCTATCAGTATAAAAAAAATACAACTTTTTTGATGTTTTGCATACTTGTATCAAACTTTAAAATTTGGCAAAACTAATCCAATTTTACATATTATTTGTAATTTAAATATAATTTTAATTTAGTTAAAAATTTAAGAAAAAACACTAATATGACATTTGAGGTAAAGTAGCTAACCTATTGTAGTCCTACATTTTTATGAAGGTTTAAAACTAGTTAAAGATGAAGATAAACATAAATTCTTACAAATTAAATAAATTTTTTTCCTATTTTATTTTTTTTGAATTACTCAAACCGGAATGTAATTAACTTAGAATTAATATTTATATATTGTAGATGTAGAATTCACACCAAAAAAAAAAAAAGTTTAGTCACTTCCCCTCAAATGCCACATGCGGATTTCATGTTTTTTCTTTTTATCAAATGATAATTATGTTAAAATTACAAATAATATGTTAAATTAGGTTAATTTTGTCAAGTTTTAAAGTTTGAAATAAATTTATAAAAATTGAGGAAATTGTGATTTTTGGTATATATATATATATATAATTCTTGACGCTATGAGTTCATTCCTTAATTCTCAAAGGAGGAAAGAACAAATCATCAAGTTTAGCGTTTAACGCATATGATTTTGGATTGAAAGAAATTTTGTTAAAGTTATACTGGTACTATAGCAGGACTCAATTTTTTTCAATACAACAAGCCAGGAGATTCACATATGACATAGATAAAGTGAAGAAGCCATTGTTGCATCTGATCAGCTATCAACAATCATTTTCATATGAGTTCCTCTTTCATTTCTTTGAAGAAAGGGAAATCCATCACAAGAACACGTGGATTTATAAACCATAAATTCCCCAGATTAATTTACATGGCATTAAACAAATTACAGCAATTGAATTACAAATCCAGTAGACTCAGAAAAACAAGCTTGCCCAGGCAGCAACAAATGCAAAGCCACCAAATGGAGCCAACATAGCATACTTCCTGTCCTCAAGTAATGCAACAGTATAGCACCTACAAGAAGTCCAGAAGAAACTTGCTTTAGTTGCAATCTTCAACTCTGTAAATTACAAATATAAAAGATAAAGCAGAATGATATTGTAAAGAAAAGAATTTCAGATGACAGTCAAGCTCCTTCAATCAAGTCATTCCAATAAAGTGGAAAGCTTCCCAAGCCAAATATTGGGTGAATGAGATTTCTAGTTGGTCAAAACAATACCACTTGGTGAGTAATAACACTAGGCTGAAAACATTCTACGAAATCTCTATTTAGTGAAAAGCAATGCTTGGTTTCCAGCTTGTTTCAAGTACAATTTGTGGTAAGTAATTGTTTCACAAAATAAAGTATACTGTTATCATATTCATATACATTGTCTAAAAGCAAACAAATGTAGAAAAATTTTAGAACTCCAGTCACTGCCTCTCACCGGATAAAGAGCAAATGTAATATGTCTGGACACTGTCTTTCAACATATTCAATAAAGAAACAGCATAGACATTTCAGTTAGACATCTATGGTAAGCCTTCTGGATCGCTGACTACCACAAACTATACTTTTTGCAAGAGTGACTCACTTCAGTGGGTGTTCAATATTAAGCCCGCAATGCTGACACAGAAAAACAATCAGACTATATTTCATATCAGTTTGACATAAATATACTTGAATGTCTAAGGGCTATTGAAGTTTAGCATTCAATTTTTTAAAGAGAGAGACTCCAATCACTATAACTATTTAGGAAATGTTTTATGTGAGGTGAATGACCTGCACAAGCATATTCCTGTGCACAATGTCACACCTTAGGCCGCTGTCAAGTAAAGAAAACAGAATCAAATGATCGTTTTACCATTTCCAGAAACATCATTTTAAGATCTGTTGTATCATCCATGTTTATATATAAAGCATGTACATTAATCAGCAATATGTGATTACTTATCAAACATGAGAAATGCCGTCCGTAATTATTACTGTCATCCTCCCAAAGAAATTATTATTTTTTCAAGGCAAGTCCTTCTAAAAAGTGAGTAGTTTAGTATTATAGCATACAAATATTTGTCTGCAGTTGGAAAATTTTTACTGATTGAAGGTAACGATGTTAAGCGTTGTCCCATTAAAGCCGAATGCACCATTTATAGCATCCAAGTCGCAGAACCCTCATCTTGATCATAATTGTTATAGGTGCGTCTCAGGGACACAGGCCACTAGGTGAACCCCTAGTGCCTCAGCCCACAAAAGGTGGATGTTACTCATCAGGCATGCACCTTACAGCCTAGGTACATGCCTTAATCCAGGAGCAAGCCACATGAAAGCATGCCTTCCGCTGGCGTCAACACATGCCTAGACAGCATTATCAAAAAATGCTTTGGGAGAGAGGAAACAAAGCAGCTGATCAAGGTACTTTGCATGCAACAGATACAATTCTTGTTCCATCATTCTCTATTTTTCTTCAGTCTACACTAAATGTTCATTTTATTTTGTTCTAGCTCCTGGAAGATCCTTTCGTTTTTCTAAATGTTAATTTTATTTTGTTCTAGCTCCTGGAAAATCCTTTCGTTTTTCTTTCCTTTTCTCATCTATTCTTATCCTTCACTAACTCAATCTCACAGTATAATATCCTAGGACCCCCTTTTCTTTATTTTGCAAAGATTCCTAATGCCTTTCAGTCCCTTTCTCTTCCCCCGTCTCTATTGCATATTGTTATGAACATCAGTGGCGCCTTTTATTAGATTAATTATCTTCTGTTATCTTTGTTCAGTCCCATATTTTATTTCTTTTGCACCTCAAAATTATTAGACACGATGAAATATGTCCTGTGCCTATAATGACTATGATCTTGACTCAAGACAGTTATCAATAGTTTACCATGAACATAACAACCGATCAACTTTAGGAATTCAAGATGCCACAAGTACAAAAACTTGTTAGCACAATGTGTGTAATTCTGCCAAATTCTTGAACAACTATTCACTATAGTTATGTTCACAAGAACATGTACAAAAAGGTTCAGCGATTCAATTTCACATGACATCCACAAAGGCTTAAAACTATACAGAATCTTCCCACTGAAAAGCATAGAAGTTCATCTGCATACTATTAAGCAACATATAAAAGCTCACAAATGCCAAGTCAGAGCACTCCACTGATCAGCGATCAATGATCATTAAACACAACAATTTGTTACATTCAAATGAAAGTAAGTCCATCTTTGATTTTAACTTTTCCTTAAAAATTGCATAAAACCCAGCAAAATTACAAATATCAGATATCAAAAAGTGGTAACTTACGTCCCAGAGAAAGCAAGAATCCCAGCTATCAAAAGGCCTCCAAACTGAGAAAAAAAAAAATTCAAAGTTCAGTGCTTTTGCACATTTGCATACATGCAACATAGAGAATATTGAGAAAAAAAAAAAGAAACGGAAAATTACAGTGTGGGGATGTTTGGTGAGAGGGGCAGCAAGAAGAGCTGCAGTGTGAACAAAATGGTATAGAGCTGCTATTTGCCAGACCTTCATAAATACAATTGTAAAAAATTGCAACAAAAAGAAACAAAACAGAACCCATTTATGAACCTTTCTCGGGAGATCAAGAATCAGACTTAAATAAGAGGAAAAAAAAAGGAAGAAGAAGAAGAAATGAGACCTCCTTGTAAGCAGGATTTTCAGGCTTGAAAACATGGAAACCATAAGTACCCAACCCAACCGCAGCAATTCCTTAGTCAAATTTTAACACATAATTGATAAAAGGCTCAAACCCAATACAGGTTGTGCATATATGATGATGATTATAATTATTTTTAAGAAAGAAATAGTGGTACCAGAAGCAGCGGCCACTTTATGCCAGGTAAAAGCTTCCATTGATCTTCTTCTTTTTCTGAAGCAATTGATCTTCTTCTTCAATGAAACAACAATCTTTAAAGTCAACAAAATATATAATTTTTTTTTGAACAAACAAAATATATAAATTTGATGCATGTATCGTTTCCACTTGTAATCTGTTTTTATTGTTTACGTATTTTATAATTTTTTTAACATTTTAATAAATTAATATCGTTAAAAATTTTAGATTTTACAGTTGTTGACTTTTTTGGAACAAGAATTCAATTTTTTTAACGCCTTGTTTGGAACAAATCATGTTCATGTATAAAATTTTTATCTTTTTTCAAGTCACATCAACCACTCCATTTTCTGAAAAGAATTTTGCACCTGTCAATTTATGTTTGATCTCATATTGGTGTTTTAGCTTTTATTTTTGTATATCTGCATAAATCTTGATGTTTTATGCTTGACAGGAAGGAGGTAGTGAAATCCCACATGGTTCCTTCGATTGGACTATTGATATAGATTTTGATTTTTCTGGGAAAGTTGATAAAAAAAATGTTGCAAAAGATGATGCTCTTCAAGGGTCAGCACAATGAACGGATTGTGTGTGCGCATATATATATATACGTGGCCCTTAGAAATGGACATTTCACCTTCCGCAGCAGGTTAGTGACTACCTCAACCGATTATTTTAACGTTGTAAAAAAAAAATTATCACCAGCTTTTTCAACTTCTTTCCTCCGCCCACACCTCCGATCGCTTCAAGAGTTCCACACCCTCGCCCCCTACCCTTTCCTATCCACCATAGTTGCTGCTCTAACCATAGCCTCCCTATTACTGCACATACAATCATATCTAATTCCAACAGAACCTTTGAGCTTTAACTTTCCTAATCTCATCATCCAAATCAGGTGCTAATCTTTTAATCTTTGCAAAAGTAGGCAGGTTGCTCTCAGAAATCAGAGAGAACATATTTTCATCTATTGTTACTAATGACATAGAACTAATGGGACCAGAGCTCCAATTCCACGAATTGGTGACCCTTAATGCGTCCTCCTCTGCCGCCACGGACGGAGGGAGAGGCGAGAGTTGTTACTGGGTGTGGAAGACCATTGGTAAGGCAGGGGCAGAGGGAACAAGGAGAGTAATAAAAGGAATGATAAAGATTAGCAAGAGAGTAATGTGATTGAAAGGAAAGAAATGTATTATTATACAAATCTAGAAGGTTTAAGGTATTAATTGTGATTTTAGGGTTTGTTTTGGTGTTTTGTGTGTTTTGCTTAATTATTTGGAGTGCTAGCAAACCCTTTAATCCACAAATCAATGTCAAGGTAATACTATTATCATTTTTTTCAGAGCCTGAGCATGCACGCATAGTTTTTACTTTTGGACAAGGATCAAACTTGACAGGAGTAGACGAAGATGATAACAATGAATTGGTCATTAATGATGTGTATATAATCCTTCTACGTTCTTCGATATTCATGTCAATTGAATGTTTTGAAGAAATATTATCAACTAAGAAAGAGTCATAGGACCATGAGTGAATCTTCGAGGAGTTAGAGTTCCCTTGTCACTGCTGATGCCCTCGTCAACATCCCCGCCGCCAAGACTCTAAAAAATTAGACAATTGCAAATAGAAAAGAGGAGCCAAAACAAGGAAAAAAGAATATACAAGCATGGCAAGAGTTGCCAGGACTCGTGTAGCTCCTTCAAAGGATGGCATTTCATTGGTTTCCATAACATGAACCATCTACACCGTAAATTTTCCCAGTAATTAGTCACTTCATTGTCAACTTGCCATGCCTGGAAGTAGGTCCATGTCTGGTCTTGTTCCAAGCTCGTGCTACAATCTATTCACTGCTTCATTTTATCACCAACACTGGATAAGAAATCCAAAATTTGTGATGCTTTGCCACAAATGCAAGAGTTGACATTAGTGCCTTTTGAGCTGAATGTGGTGTATTATTTAAGTGTGCACGTGCTACATAATCTGCAGATTGACTTGAACCGAGTGGAGAAGATGGCAGTCCCAGTGATACTGTCCTTAAATTCTGATCCTCGGATGAAGTTTCACATGCTTGAAGAGATTTTATCACTTTTAACTGAACTGGAAGGCAAGCTATCTTGCACACTACCCATAGGTATTTTTGTTGAAGCTTCACTGAATGAAAAATATTTACTTTCAGAGGTGTCACTGCTAATTCAGTTTTTTGCAGTCCCTTGTTAAACCAGGGTGTTGAATTTGACACATTTTCACCTGTTTCTTGCTTACTTGAATATCAATGCCCATTGCCAAAGGGACACTAGATTGTCCGTCAAAATTTTTTGATAAAGAAGACTTGGCACCACTACTAGTTAATTTCTTAATACCAGAAAATTTCAATGCAGCTTTGCCAAATGATGAGAGGAAATTTATCCCCTTAGGTATCACTGCAGGAGTTCTCTTTGGAATCGCATTTGAATTTTAGTTGTGGTTAATGCACTTTGGTATGTTTGATTTCCGGCTGTGATGTTGAAAATGAACTGCCTGGTGTGGAATGAGTGGATTCAACAACTGATAATTTTCCAGCAGATAGAAGGCATTAGCACATGTGGACTCAGGACACCCTTGGGCACATTTTTCTTTGTATCTTTAGGAGTCAGACGTCCCCCAGTGCCAGAAGCTTTTCAAGTTGCTTCTTGGAATTTGAAGTGTGTGGAAATGATGGAGGCTTCGGGTCAGCAACACAAACATTTAAAGTGGATGGAAGATCTTCCTTGATTGGCAATTACATCAGCAATAGACGATTAGAAAATAAACAAGCAATAAAAACAAACATTGGTTCAGGATGACATGCACAGGTACCAAATTTAATGCAATACAAATACAAACATGAGAGTGGACAATGTTCTGGGGCAAAAGGATGCCTTATGTGAGAACATGCAACTGTCGCCTCTGCTGCAAGAACCTATAGAACAGAATTGATTTTGGTACTAATACCGTAAAATATATAATCACCAAGTCAAATGATTACACACACACGCGCGAAGGGGAGGGAGACATATAAAATTATAAAAAAAATTTCACTCATTGTTAGAAAAAAATTGGATAATTTAGTCATTTACTAATAAAAGTAAAATTAAAATAATTAAAATATAATTTTAATTTGATTCAAAGTCTATTTCCTATTTTAATTAGATTAAATTTTATTTTATCTCTAATTGATTCTAATTTAATTGATAATATGTTCTTATTTTAATTAGGTTAAATTCTATCTTATCTCTAATAAAAACTCTAATTTAATTGAAAGTATATAGTCTATTCTAATTAGGTTAGTTTCTATTTAATCTTTAATAAAAGTTAATTTAATTTAAATATAATATTAATATAATTGAAAGTATATTTCTTATTTTAATTAAGTGTAAGTTCTATTTTATCTCTAATAAAAATGAAACTAATTAACATATAATTCTAATTTAATTGAAAATATGTTTCGTATTTTAATTATGTTAATTTATATTTTATCATCAACAAAATTAAATTAATTAAAATTTTAGTGATAATTTTATTAAAAATATATATTTTTCTATTTTAAGTGTACTTATATTTTATCCAATATAAATCAAATTAGATAACATAATTTTATAAGTGTTATTATATTAAATTTAATAAGTAAATAATTAAAATCAAAATTAATAAATTTTATGAAAATAGAAAAATTATATCATTTGTTTCAAAAGTAGATATTTTTATAAATTAAAAATTACTAAATAAAAAAT
>CATIWM010028770.1:0-12945 GCA_949671775.1 Mallotus repandus | reverse complement strand
TTTATCATTTTTGGATTTTTATAATTTTTCAAGAATTTTGAGAATTTATTTAAAGTTACTTAATTAAATAAATATTATTTTTAGAGAATTCGGGATGCAAGAGGTGTAGAGCAAAGACAGCCGAGGACGGGTCGACTAGCATGCTCCACCTGTGAGTTGATTTTATGAAATGTTTGTTGATAATATTTAAATTAGAATTTTCATATGGTTAATATAGTATTTAAGTTGATTATATGAATTTATTTGTGATTATATATATTACCACATGCATAATTATTCATTCTATTATCATGAATAATATTTGGAAAGATGCTTAGTGGAATTTATTTTATTCTGTTTTATTTATTTTAAATATTTATGATATAAATGGATTTGGAGAAAATGGTAGAATGTGCTACTTAGTGGGTGTCACTAGGACTACGTGCGTGCTGGTTGAGATCTTGGAATTGAGAAATATGTGAATTTGCTCGGTTGAGGTTGTTCTCTCGGGCAGTGATATGATTTGGCTTGGTTGAGGTTGTTCTCTCAGGCAATATATGGATTGAGCTCGGTGGAGTTTGTGCTCTCGGGCCAGAAATAAAGATGTAACTCGGTTGAGGTTGATCTCTCGGGACATTTAAAATGGATTAAGTGAATGGACTGCGGCTGTAACTCGGTTGAGGTTGATCTCTCAGGATGACAATCAGTTGGATTTAAGAGAGCCTGAAAGCTATTAGAATCGAGGATTAGGATTCTACCATGTTTTCCACCAAAGGTTTTAGTTTATATGATTTCGTATGAGAATTTCATATTTAAGTGATTAGTGAATTGTGGAAAGGATTTTATATAAATATAATTTGAGTAAAATAAAGGATTTAAAATATTTATTTTTTTTGAAAGGTTTTAAATAACTGTTTTAAAACCAGAATGTATTTTATAAAATTGATTCACTCAGTGAGGTCTGATTCCCCTCAATATATTTTTTCAAGATCTCACAGTCAGTTTAAGATTGGTTGAAGTCTACGCCGGGTTTCTTCTTCTCCGACTATTTTATGTAGGTCTATTTAATATATGTATTGTGTATTAAATTTTACACACCTCAGTAGTATATGGTTTTGTATAACATGTATTGTGGATTTTATTTGTGTTGGAGTATTGTTGATTGGAAAATATTTTGGAAGTGTTATTTATTTTTTTCATAGGTTTTGGTTTTGACCCAGTACAGAGAAAACTCTGCCGGATTTTTTTAAAAGTAATTAAGTTGATTAATTTTATTTGCAAAAAATTTCTAAGGCTTACTACAGGTTTCAGAAGCTTAACGTTTTCCCATTCCCTAGTATCGGTTACGTGCTCTTTAGGTTTGGGTCATGACATTCTCATTCTATATTAGTGTATTTTTTCAGTTTGTTTATAATTTCAGGTGTATATATCTTACAATTTTTGCACTAAACAGGAAAATATACTCATTTATGCACATCAGTTGCACATGAAATCACAACCTTAACCATTTTTACACCATTAATTTAAATTGATAACTGAAGTACACGAATTTTCACAACAACTGAAGTACACCTAAATAAAATATAGACACTAAACATAAACGATAAAATCACAACAATACAATAAGCAACAACAATTTTCTTTTTTAAACTTTCAAACTGAAATTTTTTACTTCTTCAATTTTTTCAGCTCAGACCATAGCTCTGCAATTTCTGTATCAAAATCTTTCGATTCTTGCACACCATTTCTAAGACGTCCTCCTATCAATTTGAGTCTTTGATTTTCTTTTAAAAGCATATTCTTCTCCCTTTTCAAATCATTGATTAAATCTCGCATTCTAGAATCTATTGGCTCATCATGCCACTAGAAGTACCCACAACTCCCAATCTTAAAATTTGGGCAAGCATAACATCTATGCCCTGGATTTTCATCAGTCCATGAAGTCCACCTGGGAGCCTTCACTCTATAGCCCCTAAATCGACAATTGCTGAACTTTGGAGGTCCCTCATAATTCAGCTCCATGTTATCTCGCCTACCGGATCTTGCTGTTGAAAATTGTAGATGATGCCATGCTGTAAAAAGTTGATATTTAAGAAGAAGAAGAAGAAGAAGAAGAATATGTTTGAGGAAGAAGAAGATATTTAATGGTTGGCCGTTAGCTTTTAAGTTTTGTGGGACCGAAGTTGCCATGTCAGATTCAAACTAACATAGAGTTAACTCCTCCTACAGCCCACATTAGGAGAAGGGCTTCAAATGGCTATTTTATTAAAAACAGTGTATTTAAACCAAAAAACAAACGAAGGGGGCTTATAAGAGCTTTGGCCAAAACGTTAGGGGCAAAAATGTACCTTTTCCTAACCAATTAATGCTTCTTTTTTTTTTATTCCTTAATCCTAAGTGTGTATATATATATATATAAATGCACCTTTCCCCAACCAATTAATGCTTCCTTTTTTTTGATTCCTTAATCCTAAGTGTATATATATATTATAAATGAGTAATATTTTTAATATTTAAACATTATTAAAAAATTTATAACTAAAAATCGTTTAATTAGATATATTTGATACTTAATATATCAGAAATAATATTTATCAAAAATGTGTCAAAAATAAATAATTTAAATAAATTTAATTTTAAAATTAATAAATTAAATTACTTGTTATTATTTTAGAAAATAACCCATAATTTTATATGGAAAAGGTTCACAACATATGACATTTTAAAAAATAACTCATAATTTTTTTTTTAAAAAAAGTTCATAAATGTGTTAAAGTAATCATAGTTAGATGTTCAACTTTTAAAGTTAAGAACATAATAAATTCTAACTAATTATGATGCATGTCAAATTTATAGTGGAGATGATTATGGCGAATTGAGTTCACCCAAGAATTTCTCCTTCGTTTGCACCATACATGGATTAAGGGGAATATAAAGGGAACAAAAGGATAGAAGAGAAATTAAATTTTACATTATTTAATTATTAAAAGTAAATAGAGGGGAAAGAAAATTGAAGGGGAATTCCCCCCCTCATTCTCCTTACAAAAAGTAAAATTGATTGCACCCTAAATCGAGGTGTAAAATATTTCAAGGAATAAAGTCTGATTCGGCCCTTTAACTTTTTATAAATGTTTAATTTACCCCAAAATGATTTTTTTTTTGATAATTTAGCCTAATATTTACTCAAAATGGATCATTTAAATCTGAATTGTATCCTTTCATCAACGTGTAAAACATGGGTTGGTTAACAATTAAAAAATAATAATAAATAATACAAAGCTAAAAAAAGATTTTAATATCTCATTCTCTTCACCTAAATCCCTAATTTTTATTTCTTTCTTCCTAATTTCTCTCATAAGCTGCTCACTTTCTCTTTTGTTAAAGATTTTCTCTTTGTTGTTTTTATCGATTGATAACCATTTAGCTTCTATCAGCTTCTTGTCATCCTATATGATTAAGTTGTGGAACAAACTTGGTGACTTTGTATATTATTCAAGAGCAAAAGAACAACAATCAGCAGGAGGAGAAGGAGAAGAAGAAGATGTCTCTTTCACTGCCCCACCACCGCCACTGCCGCTACTCTTCTTCTCAATGTCCCACTAATCCTCAAATCCTAAAAAAAAGCACAAATGGGGAGGAGCTCATTTTGTCTCTTGAAGGGCTTGATTGAACAAAAAATCGGGCCTACTATCTCTGCCAGAGTCAGCACCGCCACGTCCTCTGCCGTTGAGGGCGACATCATTGACTGGGCAATTGTTAATATTCTTGGGTTGTGTCCTTTTTTTTAATATACTTATTTCATTTTCAATATTTTTTTATGATTTTTGGCCTTGGTGTTGTTTTGCTTTAGAATTTGATGAAATGGGATGCATTTGTTTTATGGGTTCCTAATGACATAAAATTAAAATAAATTTTGCTTCTCATTTTATGGTTCTTTCAATAAATTTGATTTATGTTGTAAAGGTTTGAGCTTTTGTAGGAAAACCTGATGGAACATGTCAATGTTTGTTATTGGCTATGAATTGGTTGCCTAAAGTATCTTTGTTTGCTTTGAAAATGGTTACTAACCCATACAACAGCAATGTTAAGGTACTAACTGATTATCTATGTTGTTACTCCTTTAAATGAACGCGAAGTGATTGATCTTGTTTTGAGCGAAACAGTTCAAGAAAATGCAAGGTTTAGTGGAGATTGTATTGTTAAGTGGATGTTAATGCATTGCTTGTAGAATATGTGGAGGACTAATTTACACTAAACTTAATTTTATTATAAATATTTATTACAAAAACACTTACACACAAAACACTCATATAAATGTTTATACTCAAGACACACTCCACTAGTTATCGTATCACAACATACACCTTTATTGAATAACACACCACTCACGTACCACACACTTACACATTCGCTAACTTACTTGAAACACACACACAAAATAAGCTATCACTCTATTTATAATAGTGTAAAGTCGGTGACTAAAAGATTGGAGAAGCTTATTGATTGGTGGGAAAAGTAATTTGTCAACTTAACTAGACAATTCTAGACTCATTAAAAATATTAAATAATTAATTCTAGAAATATGGAGAGAGAGAGAGAGAGAGAGAGAGAGAGAGAGAGTTGGTGCATTATTCAATACACCCCCTCAACGACTACTTTCTCTTAATATATGTTTGCTTACCATACCAAGTCCTTTAGTGAATATGTCTGCAACTTGGTCTTCAATCTTCACATATTTCATCTTGATTTCTCCACGTAGGAATTTTTCTCACACGAAATGATAATGCACTTCCACATGTTTAGTTCTTGCATGGAACACTAGATTTTCAATCAAGTGTATAGCTAACTGATTATCATAGTGTAGTTGTATCGTGCGCTCAACAGGTTAATAGAGATCCTTCATTAACTGCATCGATCACGTATATTCTTGTGCTGCTATAGCTAATGCTCAATACTCTGACTCAGTACTCGATAATGACACTGTCGGTTGCCTTTTGTTGCACCAAGAGATAGGTCATGATCTAAGGCTGAACATATAACTTGTAGTCGAACGCCTTGTATCATGATCTCCAGCGTAATCAGCATCACAATATCCATCCGTCTCAATTGCTCCATCCTTTTTGTATAATATTCCATAGTCAGTAGTTCATTTGATATATCGCAGAATTCTTCGCACAACTTCTAAATGAGGCTTCATCAGATTTTACATAAATCAACTTACTAAACTCACTACATATGCTATATCCGGCCTCGTGAGAGTGGCATAGATTAGGCTGCTAACTAATTGTCTGTACATGGTAGACTCCTCCAAGTCCTTTCCTTTAGCAGAGCATAACTTTGTATTAACCTCCACCGGTGTCAAAATAAGCTTGCACTCTAGCATCACATACTTCTCTAGGCGGTCTTTAGTATACTTTTGTTGGCATAAAAAGATTCTATCCTCCACTCGTTTGACTTCAAGACTAAGAAAATGCTTTAATTCTCCTAAAGCTTTCATTTGGAAGTATATTGATAAGTTGCCTTGAATTTGATGAATCTCAACTTCGTCATCTCCAGTGATGATCAGATCATCCAAATGGACTAGTATTATTGCCAACTTTTCATCTCGAGCTCTCATAAAAAAATGGGAATCTGCTAATGTCATTATATAGTCGCTTTGAATCAGGAACTCCGCTATCTTCCCGTACCATGCTCTTGGTGCTTGTTGCAATCCATAGAGCACCTTCTTGAGCTTGCATACATAGCCTGGGTGAGTCTTGCTCTCAAACCCCTATGGTTGTTCCATGTATATTTCATGATCTAGCTCTCCATGTAGGAAAGCATTCTTCACATCCATTTATAAAAGTTTCTAATTCTTACGAGCAGCTAAGGCTAGTAGAACACGTACCGTTGTAATCTTTGCCATCAAACTGAATGTCTTTTTATAGTCCAATCCATATTTCTGTGAGAATCCCTGAGCCACCAAACAAGCCTTGTACCTTTCTATTGATCCATCAGGACAACTCTTTATTTTATAAACCTACTTGCAGGATATGGGTTTTACATCCTTAGGCTTTGGCACCAGATCCCAAGTCTCATTTTGCTTTAGGGCATCTATTTCTTCTTCCATAACCTTCCTTCATTCCTTGCTTGAGGATGCTTCCATGTATGTTGCAGGCTTTTTTGCATTATCTTCTTCAATAAGTGCTGCATTAGGGTATTTGGGATTCTTCTTAATTTTCCTTCACGTTCTTCTCAGATATGGCCCATACTCTACTATGCCTTCATCCTCTTGAATCCCTTTAAGTTGGCTTGGACGTGCTTCTTTCGATGTCTACTGATGCACTCCTATGTGCCATGGGGATTTTGACTTCTCAGGTGACTTGTCCTTGGCTGTTTCTTCTTCCAGTCCCTATTCTTGAGTGATTTCTTCATATTCTTCTACCACTTCATCTTTTTCTATTCTCTCTTATAACTTCTCCTTAATTTCTTTTGAGTATGGTTGAACTACTTCTTGAGGGGACCACCAGGATTAAGCTTCATCAAATATCACATTTCTTGATGTATGACATCTCCCTATTGTAGGATCACAACACTTCCACCCTTTTCTTTGATCATCATAACCAACAAAGATGCACCTTATTGCTTTCTTATCAAACTTACTTTGTAAATGGTCTGGTATGAAATTATAGAATACACAACCAAAAACTCAAAAATGACTTACAGTGGGTTTTATATTCCTTAGCTTCTCGAAGGGTGAAACAGATCTCAGTGGTGCTTGTGGTAGCCTGTTGATCATATGTGTAGCTCTTTTCATGCATTCCGCCCAAAATCGAGGTGGAACATTCTTTGTATGTAGCATACTTTTTCATATCTCTGTAAGACATCTATTCTCCCTTTCTACTACTCTGTTCTATTATGGCGTATTTGGACAAATCAGCTGTCGGCGTATCTTACAATCTTGCAGGTACTTTAAGAACTCGTATAAGGTATATTCGCCCCATTGTCAGTATGAAGGCAACTAATCCTTTGATCAACCTCTTTTTCAACCATCTCTTTAAACTCTTTAAACTTGTTTAAAGCTTCAGATTTTTCCTTCATAAAGTACACACATACGTACCTCAAAAAATCATTGATGAAAGTTATCATATATCAAAAGCCACTTATGGATGATTGCTTCACGGGGCCAAACACATCTAAGTGAACCAACTCAAGTGGTTGCTTTGCAGGGTACTCAGAATCTTCATATGAAAGTTTGTGTGCTTTTCCATACTGGCATTTTGTACATACAGTGTCATCTCGAACATCAAGTTGTAGAAGTCCCTTAAGCATAGACTTCTTCATAATCATCTTTAACTTATAATAGTTTACGTGTCCCAAGCATGCATGCCATAGGTTAGCTATCTAATTCCTTCTAGTCTTGTCTACATAAGCCGTTTATGCTGACATCACATAGACAGACTCTAGCTTTCATCCCTCAATAACTGGTGTGCCTGTAATCTTTAGACTTCGATATACCTTCACATCTTTAGGTCTGAACAATACATAGTTCCTTGAGGACGTCAGTTGTAGCACAGGTCCGAACAACCTATGGATTATGATCCTCCTCATCCTTGTCTCCATGATTTTATTTTGAGGATCTAATTGTGAAATTTCTTGACATAAAGCTTTAACTTTAGTGAAGTACTCACTCACTGTCATGTTTTGCTGTGAGATTGAAAATCACTTATTCTCTAGTTGTTGGAGCTTGACATTATTCGTTCGAGCGAATAATCCAGTAAGAGTGTTCCATGCCTCTTTTGGTGTCTTTGCTTCCTTGATGCACTGTAACAAATCATCCTCCACTGATACAAACAAAGCATATATTGCTTTTCTAGCTCTAACTTTCCACTTCTTAAGGTCATCTTGACTTGTTGGAGCTGAGGTCTCACTGCCTTCAACAATCTCCCATAAATCTTGACCGAACAAGTAGAATTGCATACGAGTGCTCCAAGTGCTATAATTATTATTATTAAGTTTTTTAAGACTACTTACCGATGTAGTCATGTCCACCATCGTGACTTGGTTTATTAGCTTTAATTAACCAAGTAAGTTTGGTCCCAGACCAACAAACTTTATAGTCCCAGACTACACACTAATGACACCTCGATGTAACATGATCCTCGATCGCTTGCTCCGAATGCGCTTGGTAATCGGTCCCTGACTACCCGCTCTGATACCACTTGTAAAATATGTGGAGGACTAATTTACAATAAACTTAATTTTATTTTAAATATTTATCACAAAAACACTTACATACAAAACACTCAGATAAGTGTTTATACTCAAAACACTCTCCACTAAACGAGAAATTATTATATCTTCTATTCAAAGATAAGAAATAAGTCTGAATATTCTGATGGTTCAGAAGGATTTAGCTCTTACAAAATTGATGAAAAAGGAAATATTGATTATCGAACCTGTTCGTCTGTCGGTAAAAAATGATGGACAATTTCTTTTGTATCAAACCGTGGGTATCTTATTAGTTCATAAGAACAAACAACAAAACACACACCTTTATTGAATAACACACCACTCACGTACCACAAACTTACACATTCACTAACTCACTTGACATACACACAAAATAAGCTAGCACTCTATTTATACTAGTGTAAAGTCGGTGACTAAAAGATTGGAGAAATTTCTTGATTTTTGGGAGAAGCAATTTGTCAACTTAACTAGACAGTTCTAGACTTATTAAAAATATCAAATAATTAATTCTAGAAATATGGAGAGAGAGTGTGTGTCGGTGCATTATTCAATATTGCTTGGCTCTATTTAGCTGTCAATGGTTAAAATTATGTGTTGATGCCTTGTCACCTAGCAGTTACTTGGAAGCATATAACGAGGTTGTAACACTTGCTTTAAATGAAGAAGAAAAGAAAAAGATGAGTGCAGATGCAGATTTAGTGGACAAGTGCAATAAAATGGAGAAATTTGGAGATCGTATTGTTAAGTGGCTAGAGACAAGCCACTTGTGCCCTTTATGCAAGTTTGCGGTTTCTTGATTGATGATGATTGAAGCTTACATCGAGAACTCAATAACAACGAATCTTTCTTCTCAAAGATTCTTGGTTTTTCTTCATCTTTGAAGTTACAAGAAGAATCATCTTGTGTTATGGTGAGGAAATTTGGAAAAATCCAATTGGTGCAAGGATTTGAGATCGATGTTCATGAGCAGCCATTGAAAACAAAAGTACCCTCCAACTAGTGCAGCCATCTCTAGTTCTATAAGAAAGTTAGTTTGTTTAATTTCTAATCAGTTTTTTCATTTTCTTGTGCTAGAATGTGGACATGGCCATGGAAGTTTGACACTACAATCTCTAAAAAATTTGGATTATGGTTGTGTTCAAGCCTTGATGTATATCTACACTGCTATGTACTGAAAATGGCCTTCGGGATTATGTAAATCACAAAATCATAGCTACCACTAATTTGATATTCATTCAATTGTCATTTAATTGTGTTTATTTTGTTAATTTGATGATAATATTTGTATTAATTATTTTTTAATTCAGTTCATGCACTTTGCATTATTAGTGTATTGCACGCTCCATCAAAATACAAAAAGTTGGAATAAAGGGAAAAGGTCCAATTGTCCAAGTATAACCTTAATGTTTATCTCAATTCTCACTTTGGCACTTCATATTTTTCGAAGTCCAATTATGACCTTAAGTTCTTAAATTTTGTGCATTTAAACACTACATTTAATGGTGTTAAATCTGTTCGTTAGAACCAAGGGGCAATGTCCAAAAATGACCCTCATATTTACTTCAATTCTCATTTTGGCACTTTATTTTTTTTATTTAAGAAAAAATTAAATTTAATATTTCAACAATTTTATTTTTACTTTAAATTTTAAGAATAGCTGATTTATGTTTCAAATTTTAATTAGTTCATAAAATTTAATGAAATTTTTTTATTTCAATGCATATAAACTAAGATATAATTTAAACTAATTATTATATTTTAGTTTTTTATATATGCCATCATTTTGTTAAAAAATTAATTATTTCAATATTTATTAGTCATTTTAGTTGCCAATTTTTTTATATTTTCCTATTATTCTGGTAGTAAGAAAATAACTATTTATTAAAATAAAATCATAGAGTATAAATAGCATAAATATTAATTAATTTATTTATAATTAAAATATAATATATGTGTTTAATACACATTAAAAAATATAAAAACTATTCAACCATTTAGCATTACAAAATAATTTATGCATTTATAATTCATATTTTATTTTATAATTTTAATTCAATTTTAAAAAAATAATTAAAAATTGAAGCTCAAATAATTTATTCTTGAAATTTAAAAATAAAAATAAAAATAAATTGTCAAAATATTAAATATTTTTTTTTTCTTCAATTAAAAACCCAAAGTGTCAAAATGAGAAATGGGATAAACATGAGGGTCATTCTTGGACATTGTCCCTTGGTTCTAATGGGAAAATTTAACCCGTTAGATGTGGTGTTTAAATACACTAGATTTAGGAAATTTAAGGTCATAATTGGACTTCAAAAAATATAAAGTGCCAAAATGAGAATTGAGGTAAACATTAGGGTCATATTTGGACATTTTTCAGGGTTTAAATGACCCATTTTGGATAAATATTGGACTAAATTCCCAAAAAAATGTCATTTTGGAGAAAATTGGACTTTTATGAAAAGTTAAAGAGCCAAATTAAACTTTATTCCATTAATATTTAACGGACTTCAATTACAAATTTTGATATTTTGCCTTACAAATTTTCTATAATAATAATAATAATAATATTATTATTATTATTATTATTATTATTATTATTATTCAGTTATTCAATTATTAAATTAGTCATAATACTAACAATAATAAAATAATATTATTATTATTAAATTTTTTTAATTAAATGCAATTTCATTAATAATAATAGTATAAAATAAATTATTTTGAATGTTTAAACTATTTACTTATTTAATATTTTTATTACATATATTAACAATCATTGCCAATTTTTTATTATATAATCATTGCCATTTTTTTTTTCCATACAAACCAAGAAAAAAAAATTTGTCATTTCCGCCATTGTGAATGGCTTAATTGATAGGAAAAATCCTATATATGGCCAATGAAATGATAGAAAAAGTAAAAACTAATCATGCATGTCCGCCACTCACAGTGGCAAAAATGTAAAAAATTTCAAAAAATAATTTTCTATCAACTCGGTCAGTCAAACTGGTGGAATTGACCAATCCATCAATGAAACTGGCGGAATTCTGACCCTATTACCATATAGATAAAAATAACCCTAAAAATGGAATTTATTTTCATTTCACCATAAATTTAGAATTCTTTTGAAAACAACCACAATTTGGGAATATTTATAGCTTTTTGCTACAAATTGTCAAAAAAAAAACCCCACCGATGCACGCAAGAACCACTGCCCAACTCGCAAGAATCTTGATAGGCAATTGCCATATTAATTTCCAAAACGCAAGAATAGTCTTTCTATTATAGTTCCCAAATTTTAATTTATACCATTAAAAACTACTTTTTTGATATTTTTTAAAATTTTTTTTAGTCAGTACAAATGATTAATTTCCAACATCACAAGAGGAAGAGAAGGGAGGGTGGATGTTCGAACCTTACTCTCATCAAATTAGATATCCATATCTTTTGCCATTTGAATTGTTGGTGAGGAACTTTTTAAAACTCTTTAAGACTTTTCATAGCAAGATGACATGTTTTAATGCTATGTGATGCTGACAGATAGGAAATTGAAGGCTGCTAAGTCTGCTTTTGATGCTAGTGTTGATAGTGGTATAACATTCTTTGATACTGCTGAAGTTTATGGATCGAGGGTGAGGAGGGGCTGTTCTTTTTTTTTTTTAATCTCTGTAGATCGATTTCCATGAAAAATAAGCATTATTATCTGTTCGACAGCTTGCACTTGGCGCTGAACATTCAGAAACTCTTCTGGGAAGGTACATTATTAAAAATATTAAGTGTGCTGTGCATCCAAAATAGAGCAATATTATTGCTACAAATCAATTTTTGGCTTTTTGTTCTTATAATCACATTTTGGTACTTGCTTACAGATTTATCAATGAAAAGAAAGAAACATATCCTGAATTGGAGGTTGCTGTAGCAACAAAGTTTGCCGCTTTGCCTTGGAGGCTAGGACGCCAAAGTGTCCTAACTGCCTTAAAGGATTCCCTTTGTCGCCTCGGACTTTCTTCAGTAGCGTTGTATCAACTGCATTGGTATGTACTTGTTGAGGCTCAGATGTGATTCCATCTGTAAGTATATCTGCAAAACAAGGTTACTCACTGAGTTTTTTCTGGTCTTCAGGCCTGGAATTTGGGGAAATGAAGGTGGTTCATTTGCTGCAGCCTTATTTTGTTGAGCATATAAATACCTATATAAAATATATTAAATTCTTTTGAAATTTAATGTTTCAGATTCTAAAGAAGCTAGTTTGTTGAAAGTTTATTTCAGGTTATCTTGATGGCCTTGGAGATGCTGTGCAGCAGGGTCTTGTAAAGGCTGTCGGTGTCTCCAACTACAGTGGTAATCTTTAATTTCTGTTATTTATATTGTAAAAAGAACTTCACAACTAGGATATAGGAAGGTATTCCCACTATGAAATGCACATAGTTCTTGATTTAGTTTCTTGATGTAATGAACATAGTCAGATTTTTCATAGATGAAATTTATGCATATAGTTTCTAAATACAGAGAGCCGTCTCCGCGAAGCTTATGAGAAGCTTAAGAAACGAGATATTCCGCTGGCTTCAAACCAAGTGAATTATAGCCTGATTTATAGGGCACCAGAGGAGAATGGAGTGAAGGCAGCTTGTGATGAACTTGGGATCACTTTGATTGCATATTCTCCCATTGCTCAGGGTAATCTAAATGTCTTACCTCCTATAACTTTGACTTGGCAGCATGCTTTTATTT
>CATIWM010028741.1:0-30795 GCA_949671775.1 Mallotus repandus | reverse complement strand
TCCTTGGTGAAATGTTTACCAAGTTTCTTGAGGGTGGTGACAAGAGCATTGAGGCAGTTTGTCATTTCGGTGATTGATTCTTGAGGCTTCATTTTGAAGAGTTCATACTCATACATGTGGAGTTGAACCTTCTTGCTTCTTACTTGAACATTTCTTTCGTAATGATTTTCTAAGGTTTCCCATATTTCCTTGGCTGAAGTGCAATGTTGAAGCTTGCCTCCTTCTTCTCTTGGCAAAGAAGAGACTAGAGTGATCATAGCCTTTTTATTTTTATGATTCCCTTCTTGTTGAATGGTGTTCCAATCATCTCTTGGAATTTCAGTAATAACACCATCAATTGTAGCTTTGGGTGATTCCCAACGTTTTTGGAGAATGTCCCAAAGTTTGATGGAGTCAGAATCAAGATAGGGCTCCATTTTGAACTTCCAATAAGGATAATCACTGACATCAAAGAATGGTCTAAGAGAAGAGATGTTTTCACTCCCCATGATCTTGTATTCTTCCAATGAAGTACCTAGAATTCAAGCTCTGATACCAAATGTTGCTATTTATAGGTCATACTCGACCTATATCACCCAACATTTGTACCTATCATACCAGCTGGCCATCGTCTCCACCAATGCACCAACATCAATGAGCGGAGAGCCCTACTTCGGTGACACAGTCATAAGTGAGAGTTCTCATTGGTGCTCTGTCCTAATTAACGGTAAGAGACAAGTGGCTCTGATACCAAATGAAAATGTCCTAGAGGGGGGTGAATAGGGCTATCGAACAAAAATCAAAACTTAAAAACAAATAAACAAAAATGAAAGAATGTTGAGAAGGAAGAATGATGAACACAAGAATTTGAGTTTGGATTCTCAACAATCCAACGTCTCCACCTAACTTATCCCCAAGTTAGTATTTTGAATCACCACAATCTATTTCCCTAGATTGATTTTTACAACTTGAGTTTTCAAGGCTTACTCAAAAACCAATTCACAAGTGTTACTAAAACCAAATTCCCAAGTGTTTTAATGACTAAACACTTAAACCAATTCCTTTTAAATAGAACCTCACTTCCCTTTTTCTAAACCTAGAAAATAGAAGAACAAGAATTTCTATTCTAATCACTCACCAAACTCTCATAAGAGTTTATCAAGTACAATAATGAATTAAAGAGAATTTTGAGCTTAATTGAATGCTTGAGAATGTATAAATGAAAAAAAAGTTTCTTAACCTCTAAATGATCTTCTGAGGTAGTATTTATAGTTGAGCAATTCAATTATAGTTGTTGGAAATAATAATTTTGTTTCCAACAAATTCAAACTTCACTTGAATGAAATTTGGACTTTTAGGCTGCAAAAACTCTTGTCTCGGTTGTGATCACACTGATCCCGGTCGGGATATTCAAAAATATATCTGTTATAGCCATTATGTTTGAAGTCTGCATTGATCTAGGTCATGACTACCTTGATCTTGATCAGGATCACACTGGTCCCAGTTGGGACATTGGTCCGGGATTTGTTATGGAAGATTTCTTCAATTTGGTGCAATTTTGGTCCCGGTCACGGTCCTAGTTGGGATCATGACTTTTATCCATTGAAGATGATTGAATCAGCCTTAGATTTCTTCATAAAAGTTTTAGGTATTTATCTTAGATTTCCATAGCAATTTGAATCACCTCCATTGGACATCTTTAGCTCAAGATATTATTACAATACTAAAAGATGGTCAAATCAAAATGAAAATTGCATATACTGATTTTATCTGAATATTTCCAAACCCAAATGAATTTGGATTTTGACAAGTAAGATCAATTCAGAAATCTTGTGATGTCTAATTCAAATGTTAAGAAGACAACTTTCTCATTATAAAAGTCTAAGACTTCTAAAATCTTCTTGGAATCCCAAAGGTCGATTTAGCCCAAAAGCACGCTTAACTTCATTTTGATTTCCATTATAGTCCTAGCTTATACACACTTAAAGAAATATATTAAATGCTCACAATTAGGTTTTTTAAGATCAAAATCAAGATTGATTATTGCTAAGGTCAACAGCTTGGTTGAACATATAGCCTTGGGGGCATACAACCGAGTGGTTAGCCCTTTAGCAACAGCTCTGCATATGTGTATGACCAATAGTACTATACACTTGTGTTGCTCAGTGTCATCATGCATCCAATGTGTCATCAATTCAGCATAATTTTTAGGATATGTATTTAATGTGTGTATGGAATGATTTATCGTGATTGCCCCTTTAGTTTGAATCAGTAATTATGTTATTTATAACTTACATGTTTCAGAAATTAGTAAATGATACTAAATCGTAGTTAACTATTATTTCCATATGTTTATTATATACTAAGCATCTTTGCGATTATTATTACAGTATTTTCTTTTAAAGAAAAAAATTAACAAGAAATAGCATATGTTCTTGCTTTGTTATATCTTTACCCGCTCACTAAGTATTTTATACTCACCCTTCACTTATAATTTTTTTAGATTCTTTAGGAGATTAGCAGTGCTAGTCTAATAGAATTTACCTCTCCACTTATTTTCTATTCAGAGTGTAGAAGAGGTTGTGCCAACAATTATAATATTTCATCTTTTCGTGTTAGCATATGTTATTTATCTAAGTTTAGAAGTTGTACCTGCATTGTAATTCAGTAGCTGACTACTTTTCAAGGAGAACTCAGAGTGTATTTATTATTCAATGTTTAGAATTGCTCTAAAGCTTAAGGTTTCTGGCAAGTTTAATCAATTTATTGTATTAGCTTAGCCAGCTACTATTAGCTAGTCATGCCTACTCATTAGTTAGCGGAGTGGGTGTGACAAAAATGGTTTTGGTATTTTAACCTTCTATTTTCTATTTTGATTTTAATTCCAATGATAGAATTATTTTCAATTTATTTAAGATAATATTTACCTTAAATAAATAAGGAAATAAATATTAACCAAAAGAGAATTCCTCCCAATTTTATTTAAGATAATACTTACCTTAAATAAATAGGAAATAAATAAATAAATAAATAAATAAGAACATAAATATATTTATTTATTTATTCAGAGAAATTTTCACTGGGTGGATTACTCAATTTTGCTTTAGGTCTATTCTAAGTGTACGACCTTGAAGATTCACACAACATCAGCAGTAAAGCTAAAATTTCAATTCTGGCCCATAAAACATTAACGGCCTCTAGCAAGACATTATGACTACCCAAGTTTTGTGAAGGCCGAAAATTCGACATAACTGAATCCACATCATGTATTATAGTCCTTTTGTCATGTCACATATTGATTGAACATAAGGCATAATTTATGCCATCTTTATATTATTCAATCATATTATTTCTCGATCTTAAGGAGACTATATTGATAACTTTTTATTAACTTATTCTAGCACGACCATATATTTTTCCTCAACCTAACTTATCGAGGGACCCACAGATATCTTCTTATAATAAATAAGGAACAAATTCTTCTTAATCACTCACATTCCTTACATAGCTCATTCTATATCAAATCACAACCTATTTTATCATCTGGTTAATTACAAAACCTATTATGTAGGAAACCATGGTGATTTCAAGTCAAAGGACTAAAATAATACTACTGTGATGAGAATCACTTATGACAGTTATCCATGTAGTATTCTCATAGTGGGTGGTTGATCCAGTACATTATTTCTAAGATAAGTACTTATAAGTTAGTTTAATATCTCATATACATAATTAGTAATACATAATCATCAATCAACATCGTACTAGTCTTTATTCATTATTTTTTTAGTGATAATGATCGACTAAAGATAATTAAGAATAGAACTCAAACTTCCTCTAAGAGTTTTACTATCAATTCACATATTTCATGACCTTAGGTAGAATTAACTATTCAAGGAACTTATTAGAATTGGCCAGTAGTACTGAAAATGCCTCTTTATTAATAATATTGAAATATGACAAAGTCAAAATATGGCCATTACATAAATGGTATAAGACATATCACTAACACTCCCTAGAACTAAATGCCAAGGGAGAAAATACTAAATAAAATTCCTTTTTTTTTACAGATAAAGCTACCTAATTTTGGCATCAGATTGTGCACCAAGACATCCTATCTAGGTTGGCACCTCCATAACACCCACATCACACACCAAAACTAAGAAATTTATTAATAAAAGAAATAATACAAATAGGAGTTCAACCTGAAAAGGCAATACATAGTAAAATAGATAAAAAAAATCAGCGAAACCTATAAGTATGACAACCCATGGCATCATTCTTAATCAAATCAAAACATTCAATCAAGAAAGAAGGCCACCATTCTTCATTGGACAAAGAAAGAGCAATGTTGGAAAGGTTTTTAGCAACCATATTCCCTTCACGATAAACATGACTGACATAAACATGAACAGACGAAAGGGATATTAGAAACTGATGCCAATCTCTGCTTAAATGCCAAGGAATAACAATGCTTCTGCATTGAATCATTTGAACGACGTAAATCGAGTAACTTTCAATCCATAATGGATTGAATTTGAACTTAATAGAAGGATTCATAACAGCCATGACAACCATCAACTTTGCTTCAAAAGCAAATCTAGTTCCTAAAGGAATAACAAAGGAGCCAACTGAAACACTAGAAGAAAGGCGGAAGATCCCACCCACACCCGCCATACTTGGCAGCCTCTAGCTACATATCCACATTAACCTTAAACTAGCCATGAAGAGGAGAAGTCCAACAGACCGCACAAGGAACCAGAGGAGATTTGAAGATGCTAGTAATATAAAGATGCTTCAGAATCATCAATTCTGGTTGGGAATTATGCATAGAACCAGTCTAAAATATCTCAGACTTCTTAATAAATTTGCACAGATTGCAGACAGTAACAATGATAGGCACAAAATGGCTACGAAATGTAGCTTAGTTTCAGACTTGCCATAGAAGCCAAAAAGAGGAAGCTATTCGCACTTGCCAAAGACAAGTTAGTTGACTAGAAAAAGTAATAGAAGAAGTAACTTTATATAGCTCAAGCGGTGTATCAGAGATCGGAAACCGAACTTGGAATAGATCTTGTAAAGCAATCCAAAGAGCCACAACATAAGGGCAATACACAAGGACATGGTCAGCTGTCTCATAGGCATTGTGACAAAGACGACACCGGGAAACAATTGACATTCCTTTCCTTTCCAAATTCTCATCTGAAGGCAAGCACTGCAGAAATGCTTGCCAACATAACAAGGAGCAACTGGGAGAAAGAAAGTGCCTCCATAACTCACGTCCCCAAGCAACCTTATGACTAGAAACTCTGGAAAAATCATAGGCCAATTTGCAAGAGAAGATACCTATAGGAGAAAATCTCCAAACAAACAAATTTGAATAAAATTCAAATTTCGAATTAAAAGATATTAACATCTTATTACTAAACTGAATAATTGTAATTTTAAACTGAATTGAACTAAATTATGTGATAAATTTGGTACAATACTGAATCTTTATAAAAAACTAAATCGAGAACCACACCAAACCATATCAAATCGAAAATTTGAATATAGTATTGAAGATTAATTTAATAAATAATACAAAAATATTAAAAAAATATTAATGAATTTAATTACATACTTTTTATTATATATAAATATAATAAAAATAATTTTTTGTATTTAAACCATACTAAATAAATTATTAATAAAATTTTGTTGTTGTTGTTGTTGTTGTTGTTGTTGTTATTGTTATTATTATTACTCAATAAGCAAGTAGACATGTGATGAAATGTCCATTAAATCACAATTTAAGTCTAAAATATCAAAAAAAAAAAAATTGTATAATTCTAAATTATTCAATTAACATATAAGATGTGAAAAATCCATGGCCTGTTAGTTTAAAAAATTCAAAACTTTTTAACTTGTTATTTTAGTCCACTTTTAAAAACTATACAAAAATATCCAATTCTGATAAATTAGTAGTAATTATAGTGCAAAATTAATTTTGGTAAAAGTTGAGTGTGAAAGTGCTGATGTGGTAACTAGGTGGCACTACTAATGTGGGATCTACTACCACATCAACTAAATATCTACATAAAAGACCAAACACATTCAATTTGAAGCAATTTTATCCCAAATTTATAACTTTGGCATAAATATGTTAATTATTCTAAATATATTATATTTTATTATTAAATATGTAATATTTAGTAGTTAACTATAATACTTAAATTATTAATTATTTTTATAATTTATAAAAATTTTAAAATATACATTACATATTTAACATGAATTACATTAATCTAATTACTAAATTTTTAATTGCTCACTTATTCCAAAATAAAATAATATTTACGTAATTAATAAATAATATTTAATCTAATTAATAAAATATTTGCATTGTTTTATTTTTAAATAATTTATTATTTAAATATAAAATTTTAAATGTATATTATTTATTTAATATTAAAATACATCATTGTATTAATACATTAACTAAAAAATAAAATATTTGACATGATTAACAGCCATAAATATTAGTAAAATTAAATTTATGTGCATATGTGAATAAAAAGTTAAAAGTATTAATACATGTATTAAATTTAAATTCATATGTTTAAAATTTAATAGATAATATAATACCAACAAAATTTTTAACACATGTATTAATATGTTAATTAACACGTTCTTCAAGTACCTCAGCCTTCCTTTTTCTCTATATTTTTGTTCTTGATTCTCTCTTTTTCAGCACTTCCTTTTCTATACTTTCTCTTTCTCAATTCTCTCTATATTTTTTTTTTCAGAGTTCTCTCTATATTTTTTGTGCTCTTCCTTTCTCTTTTATCGTTCTTGTTAGTTTCCCTCTGTTTTCAAAATCCTTCTTTTTTTTTAATTCAGAAAATCCCTCGAAGCCCCCTCCCCTACCCCCACCACCACACATTATCTCACACGTTCACAACATCTTCTTGTCTTAATAGTATGGAACATTAAATAGATTATCGCTACATATCTTTTGAAAAAAACCACCTGACATCACCAAAGCGTCGCCTCATCATTGAGGCTTTGCCTTAGTAAGGCCATTTGGACTTTTATGGGCCATTGACCCATTAGGAGAGAAGGAAGTCTGGACTTTTTATACCCTCATGCTCATTTTGCTTGAATTCATAATTGGACCTTCACTCTCAGGCTAGGCTAAATCATGTGGTAACAACTATTTATTTATACAACTTCTTACTTGATTTGGTTTTCATCATAACATCAAAACTATCACTAATATGTGAACTAACACATGATGCAGTTGGAGATTAATATTGAGTAACCCATTGACGAATGTCATACTTCTTGAAAGTCACCATTTTGCCTTTTTTTTTTCATATCATTTTCTTTGAATAATTGATTCACAAAAAAAGAGATCAGATGAAAGGAAGAGATCGTCCTATTGGGCGTGCCATAAATCTGTACACACAAATTTCATATTTGAAAATCAAATAAGAAATTGAGGAACAAATTATAAATTTTATTATATTGAAAAGTGGATTAAAATCTTTATTATAAAATTTTTATTATAAAGAATATAAATCCTCTAATTCAAATCTCGCACTAGAAACTTGATTCAAGGGCTTTTATATAGCTTGATCTTGAATCAACCTTGTGTTTGATCAAGAATACCGTCGATAATCTTCGAAAACTTAAAAAATACCTTTGATGATCTTGGAGAGTTTGAGTCTTGAATATGTAGAGTTTTAATACTTATTTTCATGATGACTTCACGCATGAAAAGCACCCTTATTTATAGGCATTTTGTAGAGATGGTGTAGTTCTTATAGAATTTTATAATTCTTATCATCTACTAGTTGGAGGATTGATACAATTTGATTGGTTCACCTGCGTCATTATTTTAATAAATGACTTTTATAATTATTATTTATTTATTATTAGAATATTTTGAAATAATTTGATTGGCCATTAAAATAAAATAACTTAATTAAGATAATAAACTAATATATTTAATTAGTCTAAAATCTTCATAAATTTATTACATTAAAGTATTTAATTAACTAAATTAAATTATTTAATAAATCAAAAATATTTTATTGGTCTAATTACAATATTAAAAATAATAAAGCTCAAAGATGAAGATATGACTACTTTTATTGTGTAACCCATAAATCGAAATAAAAATATAAAGTTCATAAAAATAGAATGAATTTACAAGTGTGTTTCATTGTGGTCTAGTTATAATGTTTTCATTGTAGTCTGGTTATGAACTAGTTTTAAGATACACAGATTTTATTGTTAAAAGCGACGCATAAATATTTTTGAATAATTTTTTATCCTTAGAATTTTAATTATATTTTAAAAAATATAAAATAAATAATTATTAAAAATGCGTTATCTAAAATGAGATAATAATTTATTTTTTGTACAAAAAATAAAATTAGATTAAAAATTAATTGAAAGTTGATAATTTCGTTAAGGATTAAATATACAAATATATAAAAATAAAGGATTTTTTAGTAATTAAAAAAGAAGTCTCTTATCATTTACAATGACAAAATGGCCATTTCGTCATTGTAAATAGTGATATTAAAATAAAATATAAGCTCTTGCTACGATACAAATATTTGTATCTATACAAATAAAATTAGAATCGTTGGATTTATTTTTATTTAATTACAACTACTAATTTTTTTCTTTGTGTACGAATACCTGTAAATTGTATCAATGACTACAATTAAATTAATAGTAATCTAACGGTTCTGATTCTATATTTGTATTGATAGAAATGGTTGTACTATAGGACTCAAATAAAATACATATTAATAAAATAAATATAAATAATAAAACAACTTTAATTGAAATAATAATGTAATAAATAACAATTGAATATTTTATTATAAAATAATATAATTTATAATATAATAATGTAATAATAATTTATAATATAGTATATTTAATATATATGTGAAAGTAAAATTTTACTTTTTTTAATATTTTCCTAATTTTGTTATTCTAAATGACCGCATGTAGAAATTTTTTTATCCTTTTGTTATTTCGCTATTTTAACTAAGGAATTTTGTTTTTACAAGACCACCACAAATTGAAAGTATATACTAAAATAATTATAAATTGATAAATATTTTATTTATTACCCTAAAATAGAAAAAGCCACATTTATTTTGTGAGATAATTTCCTTTTTATGTATTGTGTTCATTTTGACATTTTTAAAGTAATCGAAGAGATAAATACATAAATAGTGTTTGAACTTTTTAACTTTTGTTATTCTGGTGTTCGAATAATTTTTTTTTATAATTAGGTGTCTAAACCTGTAAAAAAATTTTAAAACAGTTTCTCTAATATGTTTTGTAGGTTAAAGTGTTTATATTTCTTGTTTTATGTAGTAAATTGACTTAAGTGCCCATTTTTATACTTATTCATTTTTTATTTTTTTAATTTAAAAAATTTATTTTTTCACTTATATATTAAATATGAAAGAAAAGTATGCTGCATATTATTAAAACAAAACAAAACAAAATAATTTAACTTTTATTATTGAAAAAATAAAATAAAATAAAAATATTAAATTTATTTATAAAAAATATTTATTTATAAAGTTTATTTATTGTAATTAAATATAAAAATAAAATAAAGTTTTTAATGGATAAAAATTTTATTTGACTAAAATTAGGAATAAAAATTAAATTCAACCACTATAATTAACAAATGAAAAATAAAAATATTTATTTTTTCTAGTTTAATATGATAAATAAAAAAAAATTCTTTTCTAATATCTAATAATTTTTAAAAAACAATTAAAATAACAAACAATAAAATTTAATATAAAAGAACGGATTTTACGTCACTTTACTATTTAAAATAAGATAAATAAACAATTTAACATATAAAACCTGGTAGAACACCATTTTAGATCTTTTTTTGCAGCTTCTCCAACATTAAAACATTTATCTCATAATAGAATGGATAAAAAGAATTTTATTCTCTACCCATTTTGCCATTTCAAACAGAAAAACCAAATTTATTTATTTTTTAAACAAATCACCTACAATTTTTGAATAAATTTAAAAATTATCAAAAAATGATAAATTATTTTAATTTTTAATTAAAATGATAAAAATGCCAGAGTTGAGTGAAGAAAGGCTTGAGGTAATAATTGTCCTTCAAGGAATCAAAATATGAAACAAACATGGAGATCATGTTAACAGAAGGAGCAAATACCAACGGCATAATCTATTTATTACACTTTGGTTTTATGTTCAGGGCGGTGAGTGTACTCAAAATCTATATGCACAAATGCACGCTCAACTTCTGGGAGTTGTTCAAGCTTCTCCTGAAGAGTCTCACCAATGTTATGAGCTTGGTTTAAAAACATGTCTTCTGGCAACACTATGTCAACTTCCACAAAGTAATGCGATCCAAAAGTGTAAGCTCTTACTGTATCAATATGTTTAATCTCCTCGTGATGATTCCATATCAGGTAAGTTAACTTTGCTAGGAACTCAGGTGGTGCTGTTCTTCCAATGAGCGATCTTACATTCTCTATAACTGTCCTCGCCCAAGTGCTAATTGTGTATACTGCGATCTGCATTGCATCACATATATATGTTAGCTACAAAATTAATTACTAGCTCCATTTAATATATATAGTGGATCAATTAACTACGTCAACTCACTACTATAGCACCAGTAGGATCAATCCACCAGTAGTATCGGACGGCTAGAACTGCAGTCACTAGACCCACAGAATTTGTGACAACGTCAAAGAAATGATCTTGCGCATAGGTTCTCACTATTTCATTCTTGAATCTCCGGCAATACATCATTAGCATAAACTTCACCATGGTCACAGACACCATTATACCAATCATCCATTTCTCCTCTTCCTTATCCATTTCTGGTCCAACCTGTATACATATATATTTATGCACCCAAGCAGTTGATTTGCTTATTTTACATTGATGATTACATTACTTAGATTCGAAAAAGCACTCTGCAGAGAGACATGAATACCTTCGAAATAAGCTGCCGACCAGACTCTAGCAGTATCTGTAAACCAAGAGTTGCCATGACAGAAGCGAAAACAATGATACCCTGGAAAATATCTCCAAGTATTAAGCATTAGCATGAGTAATTAATTAAGGAACTAGTAAGTGTTAATGACTGTACCACTGGTTGCATCCGCTTCTTTCCAATGGGATAATGATAGTGATTTGGCTTTTTCATGGCATTGGAAGTGAACCATAAAATAAAACCTGACAGGAGATCCAATAGGGAGTCCAGAGTTGAAGCTATTACTGCCAATGACTTGCTCTCAACAGAAGCAAAAACCTTTGCTGCAAAAAGCACCAGATTTGCTGCATTTGAAATATGAACTGCCATCCTCTCACTCTTGGCCAGCTGCTTCATTTCATCCTGTGAAAAGAAGAAAATTACAAATTTACATCTCCAAAGGCTACATAACTAGCTCTTCAAACCTAAATTAAATTAAACCAGAAAGCAACTAACCTCTGTTGCAGTTCCCGGGAAATAACCGGATTCAGTCATGGTTTCCATCTCGTTATAGCCTTCAAGTAGCCTTTCTTGATTCTTGTAGTATTCTGAAACCCGGCGTTTCTTTCCTGAGTCAATCATCACAAAAATTAAATTATGTCAGCGATCAGTACCATGGCACTTAGAGGTGATCCGTTTTCCTGCACAGGCTGCTCTTAATCGAATGATCCAAGGTCCATGTCAACTAGCGGGTAAAATTTTGTATGGCGGCTATCGACACGAACAGTACCATTATAACGGTGTGTATATATATATATATGGTATAGGCTGATTTAAAAATATATACATACTTGTGGTGTAGCAGCCTAAGACTGTCGGCGGCGGGCTGCTTATAGTGTAGTTTTGCTATTTTTGTTACTTATATGCACCCCATACTTTTAGGTGTCATCACAAAACATTATGATGGTTTTTTTTTTTTTTTTGGCAGTACTATGATAGTTTTTTTCAAAATCAAAGTTCGAGTGACCAGTGGTATTGATGTTAAGTTTGCAGTACCTCAAATCTACCTATGGCAAGTTTAAAATCATAGTTCCGAATCCAGGCTGAGCATTTTAGGGAATTGTCTATTGGGTTTATTTATTTTTTTTTCATCTTTTGTGTGTCATGTCACTTAGGCACGCACATACCCTTTGTGCCTAGACTTCAAAACCCTTTTGCGTCCTAATGCGCTGAGGCATTACTTTGGTAATTTATGTTGTATTTTCATTCATACTTTGAGCATTAATACTTCATGCTGTATGTGAAAATTGGGAAGACTACAAGTCAATATATTATTATAACATAACTCAAAATAATAGCGTCAAAATGCAAGGAACAGATGTAAATATGAAAATATAATTGAAAATTTGTTCATCAATAGCAAAGAAATTTAGTGAGAATATAAATATATGTATATATATGCAGGCTGAGAAATCAATAAAGAAGAAAATAAAATTATAAATAGATAGTGTCTTGTAAGTAAAATCCATCAACTCATCAATTAAAGCATATTCATAAACAAGAAGCAAACATTAACTTTGTTTATTATTATCTCTTTGGCTTTGTCATTATTAATTAATGAAAAGTATTGTTTATTAGAAGAAAAAGCATATTCATAAACAAGGAGCAAACATTAACTTTGTTTATTAGGAGGAGAAGTGTTTCCAGAAAGCACACAGAGAAAAAGACAGTACTTGGGGTTGGAAGCAGACTATGTAAAGAGAAGCAAGAAGAGTGACGAGTAGTAGCAGCGTCATCTTCGGAGTTGGTAATTTCAAGAGGGAAACGGAACTTCTGGAGATCTAATCGCCAGGATGTGTAGATTTCTGGTGCATCACTGCTCCTGCTCTCCATGGATGGATGATGGTCGGGACTATCAATTCTTGAATCTTAATTTTTTGACAGATGGAATTTTTTTTTTGGAAAGGTACGCTTCTTATACGAAAATGCAGCCCGACTCTGAGGAAGGTTCGTTCGCAATATATAGATATCCCCCACGTACGTGATATTGTATATAAGCTTCCATCGTGCGTCTGATGTTTGATTCTAAATTAATATATCCATATAATTCAAAAAAAAAATTAAATTTAAAGTTTAAAAATATGCAAAAAATAATTTGTAAATGAAATATAAATGTTTAAAATAAATTTTAATTATAAGTACATAGGTTGAGATAAATACAGATGTAACACTTTAGCCTAAAGTAAGTGATAAGGCTTAAATTAACCCCTCCATCATCTCCTTTACAAAAGTAATTAAAATAAAAGTTGGCTACTAGAGACTAAAGTGTGAATGCCTATTGAATGGTCGGTTGTGTGAACAAATCTATCCTTGCCACCGCCTACATCTAATTTACCAAATCAAAGAATCATATATATAATTAATACAACTTTATTTATTTATTTATGTTCTTAAACTGTTATGGGCCAAGTGGACATATGTGCATCTATTTCAAAGATTTTTTTATTCTAAATATATTCTCTAGCAACTATTTGACGTGATTGCATAAATTAGGACTCGATCTCTTAGTAACTATTTAATACAATTGAATATGTTAGAATTCGAATCCGTGACTTAACTTAAACAAAAACAGTTTCATGCCAGCTAATTTCAACGGTGGTTGTTGGTAGCACATCATCTTTAAATAATAACTAAATAATATATTAATATGTTGTAACTACTTATTTAAGATATATATAATTTCTTAAAAAAGATATATTTAAGATATACATTTACCATTTTAAAATATCAAATGATCTATATAGGTAATATATACATAATCTCAGTTGCAACTACATGGATACATCTAGTTTTAAACGTTATGATAAGAAAATCTCAAGGCCAACAAAAAAACAAAACATGTGATGATGGAGAGGAAGAAAATAAATATGGCCGATTTTGTGAATAAAACAAAAACAAAATATGTGTGGAGTGAGCACATCATATGATGACAAAAACAAGGAGAATTGAACACCGCTATTAGCATATCATAAAATTATAAAATATTTTGGTATGTTAATGAAACAACATATGTATTGTGTAATCATCAATTCCCAACATGTAAGAAATTTAATAGTATTATCAGAATAATCGTAAGTGGAAGAAGAATTAATTAATGTGCATGACTATATCTAACAAAAAATAATAATATATTAATCAAATAAATTTGCTTGCATTGTAATAAAAAAAATGTAATAGCACGTATACATAAACAAATAAGAAGGAAAGAAAAGAAATTTAGGCATATATCTATAGTTATGCGCACCTTGAGCAGAGAGGAAAGAAAAGCAATGGTGACAATGATCATCAGAAGGGTAGTGTTGATTTGAAATTCGAAAGTTGTCGAGATTCAATTTCCATGACATTTTGGTTGATGATGGCTCTTCGCTGTAATCTTTTCCGGCTGCATCAATATTAATGTTGCTATAATTCAAGGTAGCAGTTGAAGTCTTGCCTATTTCTTCTTTTTCTTCCATTATAAAGTATGTGTAGTGCGTTCTCTAGAATAATGATGTGTAGAGATTACAATAGAATTTCAGTTTGGTTTGAAGTTTGCTTTCCATGTTTACTGTAAAAGGAAAGAAACTGCTTCACGCCAAAAATGAAAGAAACTACCTCCTTATATAACAACATCATGACACGTGACTTTTTTTTTTTTCCTTGTTTACGTATTCCCCAGCTCTTTTCTGTCTGTCAAACTATCACTTTTTTTGTCAATTCTTTTGTCTCCTTCCATTTTCATTTGCTTTCAATGTTTTATTTTTCACAAAAATTATAAAAACACTTATTATTTCAAAAATTATATATTTAAGTCTCTTTTATAATCCGCGTATATTTTAACTCCCACCACTTGGTTCAAGTGATTACGGGAGTATCCATGATCCTTAAGGTCATGGGTTCAAGTACTAAGGACAACATCTCTAGATACTTAAATGCTGAGCTACCCGCTGGCTAGTTCCAGCTACGTGATTGGCTCCGTTAAGAGGTAAAAAGTTTAGATCTCCCTCTTCCCTTCATCTCCTGAAAATTATAGTTTTAAAAAAAAAATATTCCGCATATATTCTCACTATTAATGAGATGCATTGTATTTAATGATAGTCACGAATATAAGATTAAGGCATAACATGAGAGTTATTTTTTTTATATTTTTCCTTTATTTTTCAACCTTATTATTATTTTATTTAACTCCTTATTTAATTTAATTTCACTAAAATTTTTATTTTATTTTACATAAATTCTAAATAAAATTCACTTAATTATAGATGAATTCTTATAAATAAAGTATATTCTTGAATATTTAATTTAATTTAATAATAAATAATTTTATATAATTAAAAATAAATTTTACAAATTTCTTAATAAACTAAACTCACTTATTTAAATATGTAAATAAATTTCATTATAAAATTTATTTATACCCAATACTCTAATTTTTGCTCCATGTCATAAGCTAGTGCGGGCTTCAAATTGGAAGTGAGACGAGAATAAGCTTCATCTTGAGCTTGCCTTCCACCAAAATAGCTTAAGCTACTTTGGTTTGGGCTCTCTTCAGTTATAAACCACTTTATTTATTCTCTTATTTCTAATGTGGGATATATTTTCTACTTCATGCTCCAACAATATATTCCTCATGTTTTTAATATTTTTTGAAATATGAAATATTTATTCCTATTTAATATTTAGTCTGATGGTCTAAAAATCACACATTCAAACATTCTAGAGTTTTTACAATTTTAATTCACTTTTAAAATATTGATATAAATGTTCCAATTTGATAAATGTGTGGCAATTATAACAACAGTTAATTTTGGTCAAAAATTGAGCATAAATGTGTTGTTGATATATGAGTTCTACTGCCATATCAGCTACATATTTACATAAATAAATTAAATTTTTTAAATTTATAGCAAATTTATCTAAAATTCTTAATCTAGGTATAAATATTTTAATTTTTTTAAATATACTACGTTTTACTATTAAATATGTAACATTTATTAGTTAATGACAATATTTAAATTATCAATTACTTTTATTATTCATAAAAATTTAATTTAAAACATACAATATTCATTTAACTCTAAAATACATTAATCTAATTATAAAATTATTTTAAATAAAATAATATTTACATAACTAATAACTAAAACCATTATTAAAATTAAATACATATTAATATTTGTGTTAAAAATTTTATTAGTATTTTACTATCTATTAAATTTTAAACACCTAAAATTAATTTTAATACATGTCTTAATACTTTTCAACTTCTTAATAATATTAATATATGTATAGACATATATTTAATTTTAATAATATTCATAGTTACCAATTATGTGAATATATTTTATTCTTAGAATAAGTTATCGATTAGAGTGATATTTTTTAGTATTAAATAATAATATATATTGAAAATTTTCATATTTATGTAATAAATAATTTAAATATTATAATTAATTATTAAAATTTTTACAAACTTTAATAGTAAAATGTAATATATTTGGAAAAAGAATTTATGGCAAAAATAAAAATTTAAGACAAAATTGCTACAAATAGAAAACAGTTTGTTCATTTTATATAAATATGAAATTAATGTAGCAATAGAATTCACAACAATAATGCCATCTAGAATTTCACATCAATAGTACTACATTTAATTTTGACTAAAATCAATTATAAACTATAACTTCCACATATTTTTCAAATTCGAATATTTATACTAAAATTTTGAAAATTAGCTGAAAGTACAACAAGTTGAAAAGATTTAAAATTTTTAGATCATTAGACCTTAATATTTTAATAATTTCTCCCTTAGGTGTTTTTTTAAACTTTTAAATAGATATTATAGGTAATTTACATTTGTGGTACCTAACTTTTAGCATAAATACTATTGTGGTATCCAATTTTTAGCGAGTCACTTAAAACAGTATGACCTTTTTTCTTGTACCAATAAAGTGCCTGACTCTACTTTCCTGCTGAGGATGTACATGTGGCACACCAAGTGGCGTGTGACATGGCACATAATTTTTAAGTGGCAAACCTCTCTTATAACTTTTTGCCACATCAGCCCTCACTCATATATTTATTTATTTATTCAAGCCAACCTCTCTCATAGCTTAACATATTTTTTTTCTCTTCTTTCAAAAGCGAATTAGGTCTAATTTTTGCACTGTTTTCCATCTCTAAAATTATCTCTTTTGCAAGTGCTTGGGAGAAAAAGCTATTAAAACCCTAAACCACTTCAAACTCTAAATCAGTTCAACGAACCTTGCTGAAAATGGAAGTTTCATTTAAATGAACCTTGTTTTCTCACCAACCAAACACCCTCATTTAAATAAAAAAAGTTCTTGAAAAATTCTATTACTCATCTTTCTCTCCCCATTAAGCTTGGTGTTAAGTTGAAGACAATGGGGTTTTCCCCATCAGTAATAGACATATGTAAAAGCAAAATATAAGAACCAATGAGCTTTGATACTTTAAGCATCTACATAATTATGAGATCAGGAGTTTGAACTGCCAAATTGAGCCTAAAATGGATAAATAAATAAAACAACAAATTAACTACCTTGGATTCTAACTCTTGAAAGGTGTTAACAAAAATCCAATCAGCCATGTCTAGGTTAGAGAACTAACTAAATTTCATAGCCAAATAAGCTTGATAGCTCTGTGGCAACTTGAGAAAAGTTGGCTAGTCAGATTGGTATAATGGAGGCAGACCAGGCCGCAACAAAGGTTTATCATCCTCTAGCTCAAGTGGAAGACTGAGAAATCCATGGTGCAAATGACAGAAAATGCTACAAACTGTAGCTGAATTGGTAAAGAATGGAGCACCAAAGATACCATATTGCTTAGCAACATCAAGAGCCCAAGGGAGAAAAGAATCATACATAATACAGTTAATAAAAAAACTAGAATCTTGAAATTTTTGGATAAGCTGAGACAGAGTTCTTGAACCATTAGCCTTCAAGGACTTAAGAAATAAGTCTACTTCCTTTGCTTAAGCAAAGCCACCTTCATCAAAAGCCATCAGAAATGGCTACAACAGTGACGTTTGGAGCATAAATGGAGTTGGTTGTGTTATGGGTAACAGCTAAAGTAGCCTTTACACCCTTTGATGCTAATTTTTATCCCTCGTCCTCGCGCCGTTGATCAACCAGCAAATTCAGATCGATTAAGTTTGTTGGTGATGAAGTTGATCGACAAGCAGATTCATATCAATTGTAAATTTAGATCGGCGCCAGCAGCAGATCAACGACAACAATGACTTTTTTAGGTGGATTGGCATCGGCTGTGGCGATTACCGGTGATAGTGGTGGCGGCAGGTGACATTCAGGTCTGCAAAAAGAAAATATATAAGAAAAGAAAAATGGAGTAATAAGGAGAGAGAAATAAGGAGAGTGGGAAGAAGAAGAAAAAAAAGAAGGTTTTCAATAACCAAATGGAATTACAATAATTTTTTTTTATTTCAATAAGGATGTTTGGTTGGTGAGAAAGTATGAAAAAGTGAAAGAAAATTTATGGAAAAACATAAGGAAAAGAAGATAAATTTAATTCTAAAAAATTGAAAAAAATTATGAGAGAGGGCTGATGTGGAGGATGAAAGATGTATGTGGAAACATGAAGTGCCACATCACACACCACGTGATGTGCCACGCGTGCATCCTCTGCCGAAAAGTAGAGTCAGGTACTTTATTGGTACTAGAAAAAAGGTCATATTGTTTTAAGTGACTCGCTAAAAGTTGGGTACTGCAATGGTACTTATGATAAAAGTTAGGTACCGCGAGTGTAAATTACCCTTGATATTATACATCTAAATATGATGACTAGGAGTTCAATTACTCAACCAAAATCATATATATTACAAGCATGCAATTATTTTTGCTCCAAGATCTACATTGGTTGAGGAAACATGTTACCGCTCTCTTCCCGATGTGCACTTTACCATTCCATGATTCTTTCCTGGAAAGACTATTGACCTTTTACATGACCAATGTATTAATCAATCTCAAATTAATTATCCGTGGTTTTGACTTTAACAATCAATTTATATTGTTAATATGTGTGTTTAAGAGTGTACTTTAATTAGGGTCAAAGACATAATTAAAATGCAATAATTTAAAGTGAAAATAAAGTCATGTAAGAGTCACAAGACTTCTCACGATCTTGGTCACAACCACGAGGAGTATCACGAGTTAAAGAAGAACCACGTTCAAGTTTTTTTATGAGCAAGTCCTCTTTACCATCCCACTCACAATCATTAGCAGTACCCTCACAATTGTAAGCACAACCCTCATGATCATGAGCAAGCAAGTTGATTGTGAACAAATAGAATTCAAGTAGAGTTTTAAGGCAGTCCTCCTCACAATCATGAGCATACTCGTGACTCACGTTCTATAGCTTCCAACGGCTAGTTCACATAATCAATGGTTATAATTTTAAGGGTCATAATCATGACTATACTCCTCACGATCGCGAGTAAGGTACATCCTACAAAAAGCTAAAGGAGCATTAATTGAAGAGAAGGATGAGTGAAGCATGAATTTTTGAGTCTCCAATAGCTAATTTTCAACCTCAACACTATAAATACTTATTAATTCAACATTTATGAGGTTGATGGACATAGACATAAGTTTTTGAGAATTTATTATGAGGAATTAAGATTTGTAACTTTTCTTTGTATATGTAACTCTTAAGTGTTGGGTGTATGATTAGTGATAAGATTCTTCTTACTCATTTCTTGGGTATAAGTTAAGGGTAGTGACGATCTAAGTCATTAGAGGTTGAAGTGTTAGCCTTATTAAAACACTTGGTTGAGAGGTTTAAGAGCGAGTCTTGGGTAAAACTCTTATTGATTAGTATAAGGGTTTGAGTGTTAGCCTCGGAAAAACACTTTATTCTGAAGGTTGTGATTGAGTTGTGAAAATTCAAGTTGTAAAGGTTGTGAATGATCTTTGAAAACTCAAATTATAAAGGTTTAATATTAAGCCTTGAAACACACTTGCAACAATCTTGGTGAATAAGATTGGGTATGAAAATTTTAACTTGGGGAGAAGTTAGGTAGGAAATATAGGATTAATTGAGAATCTGAACTCCCTAAAATTGTTATATTCTTATACTCTTATCTTTAGTTTCATCTTCTTTCATTGTTTACTATTTCTTTTAAATTAACCTTAATTTTGTCAATTAGTCTCAAAAATTCAAATTGCCCTATTACCTTCCCCCCCATTTAAGGTTTCAATTATTATTAGAGCTGGGTTTTAGGTGCCTAGTTGCTATATTTCAAGATAAAAAAGGAGTGAATACCTTTCCTTTCAAACCTTAATATCCTTCTTTGATGGGATTTTCTATCCCCATTGGAAGTATAGAATGAAGCTATATCTACATAGTGATCCTATTAGACTATGAAGTGTGATTCTTGATGCGTGGAATCCTTCCATAGAGATAGTGTATGGTGTTGAAGTGCCTGAAGAAAAGGAGTAGTCTCAAAAAGAAAAGGATAAGAATTACAAGAACAAAAATACTATATCGATTCTTATTGCTTCTATATCAAGAGAGGAAGAAGGAGGCAAAGTTCAACATTACATTTAAACCAAAGAGATGTGGGAAGCCTTGAAGAACCACCATCTAAGGTAGATCAAAGAAAGTTTAATTCCATGTCTATGAGTATGAACTATTCAAGATAAAACCTCATAAAAGCATCACCAAAGTGACAAATTGATTAAATGCCCTTTTGACAACCTTGAGGAAGCTGGGCAAGCGCTACTCTAAAGAAGTGAATACCAAGGTCTTGATGGTGCTATCCAAGAATGATTAGGAATCAAGAGTAATCTCTATTGAAGAAGCTCATGACCTCTCTAACCTTTCAACCGATATTCTCATTGGTAAGCTTCTCAATCATGGGCTTACCTTAAGACAAAGGGAAGAGGAATGATAAGGTAAAAAGGAGAAGAATAGGAGCCTTACATTTAAAGTATCACAAGACTCAAGTGATTAAGTTGACATTGAAGACCCATGTGAAGATGATGAGGAGATTGAATAATTTATTAAGTACTTCGTGGAGCACTTGAAAAAAAAAACTTTGAGTAAGCACAAGAAATCCAAGAGAGGTGGATTTAAGAAGGCTAATGAATTCATATGGTTCAAGTGTAAGAGACTCGGTCACATTCAAGATAAATGTCCTAAGCTCAGTTACAAACATAAGGGAGCAAAGGAGATGAGAAAAGCTTTCAAAACTACTTAGGATGACTCCTCTAAATTTAAGGTGGAGAATGAGCAATAGGAGCCATCAAATTTTTGCTTTATGGCCTTGGAGGACAAACATTAGATACCTCTCTTGTGTGGTTCTTCTTATAATAATTGTTATGATGACTTGTATAATGACAATCTTGATAATGAGGAGGAACTTGATGATGAAAGCTCCTTAGTAGAAAAATTGATCTTAAAGTGTCAAAACTTGCTTTCAAAGAAAAGGTTTTATTAAAAGCAGCTGTCAAAATGTTTTGAAGATTTTAAAGTACAAATTTCAAATGTTAGCTTCTCAAATGAGAAATTTTCTAATGATTTGTAAACCTTTTTAGTTTTGAACAATGAATTTGATAAAACCAAAACGGAGATTGAGTTGCTTTCAATAGAGATTTTAAAATTAAAGAACTCCATTTCCAAATTTCATAATGAAAAAGAAACACTTTTAGATTCTCAAAGCTTTTCATTGCAAAAATTTGGACTTGGTTATACTAATGAAGCCTCCATATCATTAAGTCCCTCAAGTTAGTCAAGGTTGCTTTTGCTTCATTTCTCATTCCTTGTAAGAGCTTTAAAGCTCAAGATTTTAAGACTAAGAAACTTAAGAATGTAAGTACCAAAGGAAAACCTCTAATGGCAACTATTTCCAAGGGTTAAGGTTTGAAGGTTAAGACCAAGAAACCTTAATCTCATCATATATACTTGTATCACAAGAGGCACACACATATGAACACCAGGCCTTAAGCATTTATGTATAAGTGTATTTATGAAATGCATGCTAATCCTAGACCATTTGTGTATAGAAAATCCATAAACCTACTTAGCCATGAATTGGTAAGCAAAATAGATATGCAAAAATCAAATATTTTTATCGCATGAAATTCAGACACATTAATAATGTATGTCACTATAGACTTCACTTCAACCTCCTACCTAGAGATTATTTTGAGAAAAATGAACCAAGATCCATTAAAGTTTGGATTCCAAAAGGTGTTTGATCTCATATTATGTAGGAGTGGTTGAGGTTGACCATGTGTTGATTATTCATAAAATTAATAAAATTTAGTTTATTTAGTTTATCAATAGCTATATATACATCAAAATTTCCAAAGAGAATTTGATAATTTGCATGATCAAAATGATTCTCAAAAGTTGCATAATTTTAGCATTCTATTTTCTCATCGCTTTTCAATAATTATTATTTGGAATCTCTCATTTGGCTTGCCTTACTATTTAAAAGCCCTTTTTAGATTACATATTAAATATCATAATTGCTATTGCTAATTCTTTAATATATGATATACTTATCATATATTTCACTTTTCATGATTGATTTTTAATTTTTTTAGGTATCAATTGGTATAATTTATATTTTTACTTGGTTCACTACTTTTTCAATTGGTATCCTTATTTTTATTTAAGATTCATTTGGTATCCATTTTACTTTTTAATTAGTGTCTTTATTTTCAATTGATATCATTCCTTTCTCAATTGTTATCCTCATTGTTCATTTAGTTTCATTCATTTTATTTGACTGAACTTTCATTTGGTATCTTTTCCTTTTGATTTTCTCCCTTTTTCACTTTGACGAAGGAGGGATAAATTTAGCATTTCAAATGATAATAATTATGTTTGGATTAGAAAAAATGCCAAAAAGGGGGAGAAAATGGAGAAACTAAATATTTGATATGATTGAATGATATTTGACATGTTTAACTTAACATAACATATATTAAGGGGAGAAATTTTAAAAATCTTTGTTACATGATTGAGGAGGAGTATTATCAAAATAAATGTACATATATGCACTTAGTGATTTGTAATTATCGTTAAAAAATTGACATGCTTAACTCACCTTAGTATTTATTAAGGGGGAGAAATTTCAAAACTCCTTGGTATATGATTGAGGAGAAGAATTATAAAACAAATGCACACACATGTACTTAGAAATTTTTAATTATAATTCAAAAATTGATTGTCAAAGAGAAAGAGTGGAAAATCGTTGACCCTTTTTCATGATCAGTGTGTTGATCAATCTTAAATTAACCTTCATTTTGACTTTAATAATCAATTTGTATTACTAATGTGTATTTGAGTTTGAAATTTTGTTAGGTTCAAAACTATGATCAAATAGCATTAATTTGAAGTAAAATTACTTTGGATTCAGTCCTCCTCACCATCCCGCTCACAATCATGAGCAATAACCTCACGATCATGAGCAAGACCCTCACAATCATAAGAAGGCAAGATGATCATGAACAAGTAGAATTTAAGTCGAGTTTTAAGGCAATCCTACTCACGATTGTGAGTATATTCGTGACCTTTCTTCTACAGCTTCCAACTGCTAATTCGTACAAGCAATGATTATAATCTTAAAGGTCACGATCTTGAGTATACTCCTCACAATTGTGACCATGCTAAATTTTGTAAAAAGGTAAAGAAACATTATATGAAGAGAAGGATAAGTGGAGCATAAATTTTAAGTCTCCAATAACTAGTTCTGAACCTCAACAAAATAAATACTAATTAATTCAATATTTTTGAGGTTGATGGACATGAACATAAGTTGCTATGAATTTATTGTGAGGATTAGGCATTATAACTTTTATTTTTCTTTACATATACAACTCTTGGGTGTTAAGTGTATGATTAGCGCTAACTTTCTTTTTCTACTCCTTTCTTGGGTGTAAGTTAAGGATAGTGAGGATCTAATTCACTATTGGTTGAATTGTTAGCCTTACTAAAAACACTTGGTTAAGAGGTTTAAGAGTGAGCCTTAGGTGAACTCTTGTTTATTAGTGTAAGGGTTTAAGTGTTAGCTTTGGGAAAACACTTAGTTATGAAGATTGTGGGTGAGCCTTAAAAATTCAAGTTGTAAAGGTTGTGAGTGAGTCTTGAAATCTTAAATTGTAAAGATTTAATATTGAGCCTTGAAAAATGCTTGTAACAATCTTGGTGAATAAGATTGGATTTGAAAATTCTAACTTGGGGAGAGGTTAGGTGTGAGACATAGGATTAGTTGAGAATCCAAACTCTCTAAAATCATTGTGTTCTCGTGTACTCGTATTTAGTTCAATCTTCTTTCATTGTTTATTGTTTCCTTTAAATTAACCCTTATTTTTTGTCAATTAGTCTTAAAAATTCAATTTTCCTTATTCATCCCTCCTCTAGGGCACTTTTAGAGACACCTTAATGTTCTTTCTTAGCGCCATGTCTAAACTCATATTTATCAAGCCTTTATTATGATATCATTTACTAAAAAATATTATCCAGTAAATCTAGTCTATAAACAAATAAAAATAAATTAAATCCTAAAAAAATAAGTGCACACAAGATTTAACCTTTTGATTGCCTACATATTAATATTTTGTTATATGAAAGTCAAATCACAATACAAAAAATTATAATTTTTCTTGAGTTGATAAATTCTATGCCATAATTTTTATATCATCATGAATGCTATTTGTGTTTAGTTTTTAGTTGTTTAGTTTAGAATTTTAGTAGAAATTTGTTAGATTTGATTGGAATTTAGTAAGTTCTATTATTAATTTTAATTTTCTTTTTTTTATATTAATTTATGCTTTTTTACTCAATGAAAATTCTATAATTTTTTACAAGGTTGGAGCCAGTCTTATAGCTTTGGGTAGAGAAGATGGTGCCTTGGCACCCTTAAAGAGTGTATCAATGTTGCAATGCCAATTAAAATTGAAATTGTATAGCACTAGGAGTACCTCGGAGGTGGTCTCAGCCCTGTGTAACGGGGCGACGAAAGGAGCCCTAGGGCTAATGCACCCTTAGAGTCCTTAACCAATATTAAGGGCATGGATGAACAAGAAAAGTATAATATGGGCGAGCGAGGATGTACATGAAGGAAAAAGTATATTGAAGGGCACTTTGGTAATTTATGAAGGTGTGATGGGTGGAACATTATGATGTCTCCTCCTAGTAACCTTTAAGGTGCTCCTTATGCTCTTTAGGGGGTACACTCGGTGTAAGCTCTCCACCATCCCCGAGGCTTGTGTGCACGGTTCAATGACACAGCCTTAAGTGAGCTCCCTAGGTGAGAAACTAGGCGACGGGCACCGAATTCAGGAAAGTAAAGATAATAATTTTTTGACAGATGAAGATGGCATTGGAGAACAGGGACAAATAAGAGTTCTAGTTTTGAATGAATGGAAGGCGCCTAATCCAGGTTCTTTGAAAATTAATTGCGATGCATCTTTTTCACAGTCATCCCGTAAAGCATGTGCTAGTTTTGTTTATAGGGATCATCTAGGCTTGGTTTTTTAGAATTCTTTAAAAATTTTGGTGTCTCTATCTCCATTACGTGCTAAAATGCAGGAAATTAGAGAGGCTATAGATTTTACTTCAAAATTTCAAAACTGTCAGGTCATTATAGAATCTAATTGTTTAATTGCCATACATTTATGTACAAATCTTAATGTTGAAAAGCCTTAGGAAGTGGATGTCATAGCATACCAAATTCAGCAGAGTGTTGCTTCTTATCCCAACATCAAGTTTAATCATATTTTAAGAGTTACAAATCGTGTTGTAGACTGGATAGTAAAACATGCTTCTACTCTATATTTTTCTAATGGTGTTATCATACATCGAATTTTGATTGTCCCCAAAAAGGTCCAGTGATGAAAACATTCCTCCGAACATGAGAAGTGTTTGTTCATTCGCACCACCTCTAAAGTGTGCCGTGAATCTAAAAAAATTGAACCAAGCCTTCAAAGAGCAAAATCAACCTCTGAATCATTAAGTTGCACCCCAATTTCATGAACTATGAATTATCGGAGTGGTAAGTCACTCATTTCAAGCAAACATTGCTCAAAACAAGCAACTCATCAAATCGATGTTCGACTCATGAGACTGGAGTTCAACTTTGTGAAAATTGAAAGCTAATTTTGACATAATAGATGTGAGAAACACATCCGTAAGCCCTAAAAACTTCTAGAAGTGACCCCGAAATAGTGCGTGTAACCCCAAGAAGTAGCACGTGAGCAAATTTGTAGCACGTGATCACACCTGAACACATTTTGCTCACATGTGAAAATGGAAGCCGATTTTGACAAAACGAATATTAAAAACATGTTCAAAAGGTCCAAAAACCTTGAAAAACACCCATAAAATAGTGCAATCAGAGCCCGAGAAGGCCACATGATGCATGTAAGAGCGCGTGATCATGAGCCCAAGTCTGTGATCACACGCACCAGAGGCATGATCATGCGCATTTTCCTTACTTTTCATGCATTTCTAGGCATTTTCCCTATAAATAGGGGTCTTTACCTCCCATTTTGACAAGGCAAGAGCCGAGAAAGAAGGGGCAAGAGCTAGAGAGAGAGGCGAGAGCCAAACAAGCACACACATTGAAACACTGTCGAATTGAAGACTCAGGAGTCCCAATTCACATACTTTCAACCCACTTTCTACATTTTTCATAGGATTTTTAAACCGCTTTTAAACCAAACCCACCATTATCTTTATCAAAGCACGCTTCAAAGGTATACGAATTTGTATTACATGCGTCATTTTCAACCTCTTGATGAGGAAAGCTTGAAAATCCTGCGAAGCTAAAGCTTTGAAAACTCAAAAATAAGCTCAGTCGAATCTGAGGACCAAATAATCATTTTTGCACGTTTATTATACTATCTTGCATCTTATTTTATCGTCGCCAGCAGTTGAGAAATTGTTGTGATCTATGTGATGAGACTGGTAATTTGCATGCTGATTGAATAATCTCTGCTTTGCTTTACTCATAATTAACTGTCATTTTGCATCAATATGCACAAAAGCTTACTTATCTAAGCTAAAGATTCGATATTGCAGTCCAATGATGCAATCATCAGCATTTGCTATTTATCTCATCATTTAGAAATGCTCTATAATAATTCCTACAAAATCATAAACTACGTGCGTCTGTTTAATCATTCATGATGCATCAATGATCTTCGTTGTGCTTATATATTGTCCAAGTGGATGAATAGATGGAATTGCATCTAGTCGTGTTAACCTCTGTTTTACAGGTGTATTCTAGATTAGGGCTTGATTTACATTTCCGCACTTTTTCTTTTTCATATGTATTTACTAGGAAAGCCTTGTAAATAATTACGTTGAATTTCTCATACTTTTCATTGTTATCAACGTGCTTGTGTGAATGCATATATATCAACTGTCATTATCAAAACTAGGGTGCTGCGGTAGCCATATATTGAGTATTAAAATGAGAAATAGTCAAAAAGTAGATGAGATCTCCTGGGCTCAGAATCTCTGCTGGGGACAATACTTGTTGAGTGACACGATGTCATCCCTTTTATCTTTTCCTGGTTTTCTAAAAATCAGGTGGCAACTCCAAACACAAAGCGTATCGTATCCTCCCGAGATCAATGATTTATCCCTGTCTCGTAAATGGAACGGATGTCCCATTCGACAAAGTTGCCATATCCCTCGGAATCCTCAAAAATCACATCCTCGGTCGCTCACAGTGGCGACACCACTAGGGTCTCTGGTTAGAGAGATCGATTTGAAAATGACTATTTCTTATTACATGATACTCAATCATATGGAGCCTTTCACCATTGAATTTGCAATACACAGTCACACGTGCACCCTTGGTCCCTATCAGACAACAATGATGAATAGTGATCCATTATGGTTCCACACGAGTCATAGGATGACCGATTCAAATTTGTCACCTTTAGCCTTCACTTGTGGTTTCGCCGAACTCATCTAACTAGAGTCTGTGACCCAAGTCCTTAAAAGGGGAAACCCGAGTTATCAAAAGAATGCTAGACTCACTGATCGAAGTCCATAACCCTAGTCATGAGGGGGCATTCTCGCTCAAGGAACCCTTAGCCTTATACCCTCGACTCAGCCTATGTAAATAAACTAATAGAAATCTTTACTAGGATCCCACCAAGCTTTGCATGCTAGCCCTGATGTTGTCCGTTTGACCTGACATTCACAAATGTTGTGTCACTTTTAGTTTCCATCATCGATTGATGTCATTACATCCATTCTCATAGACTACTTACACTTAGACTATGTGATCCTTATTTACCTTGCGTAAGCCCGATGTGCAAGGAATGATAAGAATCATTCACCTCAGTATGAATAGCCTGTGAGAACTGGCGAATAGTGATATCTTTCTATGATAGAACCTACGAGCATTATCCATTTTTCCTTATCAGATAAAATAGAAGGGTTAGGAATTTGACTAGACATTTATGTTAAAAGAATCAAATTGTAAACTATCAAACAATGCTTTCATGCCTCTTGGTAAATGTATCAAATATTGATGTGGGGACATGAAACTGGACCCCTTTTGTTGGCTATAGCCCCTACACACATGGGCGTGTAAGGACTATAGACGCCATTGTAACCCAACGACTGGTCCTCACATTGACATTATACGCTTACATCGAGTGCATTTAAGCATTGTTCCTTAGTTTACCTTTTGGTTCTCATTAATACAAATTGAAACAGCCTAGTCTAAGAGCAAAACCATAGTCCCCTATTGACTATCATTTCAAAACCCACCTAAGAAAGAGATTCAATAACCTCGTGGAGTAATAAGGTTGGAAGCGAGAGCTTGCATGCATATGGTTTGTTCCCTGTGCAGGAAATACTAACTAGTTTTATTCTTTTTCTTTCAATCGTGCATATATAGCTTATATGTAAATGGCATACACTGACCATGATTTTTTGTAACCATCCTGTATTTTTGCATAGACATCCCATGCATATATCCTCACCCCGTCCTTTAATATGGACGCGTTATGCACACATGATGACTCTTCTACAACTTATGGCATGACAAGCATCCATAATTCTTTCTTTTAGCTTATCTTATTGATTACTAACCCTTTCTCTTTTGTTGTGTTTTCGCTTTAAAGAACATCATATGCATTCCTAATAAGGCTTCATACATCAATAAATATCTTGTAGCGCACGACATAACATGCGTTCATGCTATCCCTATTACACATTCTAATCTCATCCTTTTGAATAACATCATACATCCATGCATACATCTCACAAAAATTGTACCCATACATGCATTTCATGATAGTTGCACTAACCCCATCATTTCTACCGCAACAAACCCCAAAAGCAACCCTCAAGGGAGAGTCAGAAACGGTTAGAATTCAAAATGGCCGAACAATTTAGGAATCAAAGTCTAGATGACCTACTCAAAGAGCACATGAAGAAATTCATAGCCAATGGTGGCTTAATCAACATCCTTTGAGCTGAAATCTAGACCATTGTTCAGACTGAAATCAAGAACACCCTTCACCAAACCCCAGGCCACAAAGATGAGACAATTTTCTTAAGTGGCAAGATTAACACTCCTAATTCTGAGTCAAATAAGGGGAAAGAAGTCATAAGCATTGAGAATGATTGTAAATTTTACCCAGAAGGTTTTCTACAATCCTCTTCCAAGATAGCAAGTGCAGTCGAATTCGAATTGGTAATGGAAATTCGAGAACTATCCTATAGGACCACTCAGCTTGAGGTTCTGATGAAAGAAAACACTAACACCCTAATTGAAGGCTTCAATAAACTTTTTACACTCATGAATAAGTTCTTATAAGATCATAAAGCTAAAGGACCAATAGGGATTAAATAGAACATAGTGGATTATGATCCATTACATCTAGAGTTCCGAGAATCACTTATAGTTGATCTTGCTCTAAACTATAAAAAATATTCAAAGTTCAACTAACCTCTCTCTAAGATCTTCAAAATGCTTCAACAAAGAAACCTTGTGAAATCCTATAAACCAAAAACATTACTAATACCAATACCACCCCAAATAGACCTTAACCTATACTGCCACTCTCACCAAATGCCAGGACACACCACTGATGAATGTTATACCATTGAACACATAGTTCAAGGTCTGATTGACTCTAGGAAACTTAAGGACCTAGAAGAGAGTCCCAACATCAAAATTAGCCCTCTACCCAAATATAAAGATGTACCCCACATCGAAAAGAAATCATTCCCTAACTATCCAGTCCCACTACAACCACCTTCAGAGATAGACCTCACCTCTTTGGGACATATGAATCTCATGGAAGTAATGGGGCACTTGCTTCACAAATCCCACTGGTCCTCTGCAAACCTGCATCTGATCATCATGAGAAGGAAAAGTGAAGGAGAACTATGGAAAATTATCCTCAGTGAAAGTCACGAACAACTAGTATCAAAGTAGCTAGAATGAAAAAGATCAATGAAACTCTTTTCTGATGTAAATAATGAACTCTTGCTTTGTTATTTTGTTAGTGCTGAATGTTTATGTGGTTTATCAGATATCTTAGTGGAATACTAAATCCTTTGTTTGTCATTACCTTCACATTCCATTAAAACTGCAAGTGTTCAATTCTCACAACAGCCTCATTCAAAAAAAAAAGAAGAGAAAAAGATGATGATGAAAAAAAAATAAAAAAATAAAAAGAAAAGAGAAAAGAAAGAATAAAAGATAAAATCCCAGTTAAGTGCATAAAACCGCCTAGGCAAAAGGGGGCACAAAAGAAATA
>CATIWM010028723.1:0-12815 GCA_949671775.1 Mallotus repandus | reverse complement strand
ATATAACACAATTTTTTACTAATAGAATTCAAATCAATAAGCAAGCATGAATATGTAATCCTTATTCAATCAATATTGCAATTCATACAAAGACTTAGCCACTAAACATGGTTAATACAATCAAAATGCAACATAGAAGAGAAGAGATTGAGTTAATAAAACCCCTTTTAATTGTCTTCTAGCCGAAAATGATCTCCCTTGCATAAATCTATCTAAAAATGTCTGTATATTGTCTCTCTATATCTCCATCCCTGGCACAAGGTATGAATGACTCATATATATAGGCCTTAGATGCGGTTACAAGAAGTTACAAAATAGAAAGGCACCTTTTAACATGAAGGGTTACAACCCTATACAAAATACATAACTTCTAGGGTATTTTTATCTATCTAAATGACTTTTTCTCTGGAAATTTCCTTCACAAAAGTTCTGTAGCTTTGAGTTTTCTTTCTAACGAAACTTGAAGCACCTCATTTGGATGTTTGTAGAGGAAGTTATGACCGATATACGAAAGCTGCTCATTCTAGAATCTTCTAGGCCTTTTGTCCCTGTGCCGAGTCGTTCCAGGTTGCTGACTCACTACAGATGCTCTCCGTAACGACTTGTGACATGTGTAATGACTCGTGACAATCTCAAATCTTCCAAAAATGAATCTTTTTTCTTTCCAACTTGTTTTAACCAATTCCAAGCCCTTTTTCAACGATCATTAGACCTAAGAACACATCAAAACATACAAACAAACCTAAAATGCATTTGGTAGATAGAAATCACATACTAAGAACATAAAAACACAAAATCACTAGCAAAAAAAACAACATAATTACTAAAATACTCCTAAATAAGTATGCATATTTGTGCTATATCAAATACAGGTAATAGAGCAAAGATTATTGTTGGGATATTTAGGACTTGTGTGCTTATTGTGTGTAAAAGTGTAGTGAATGCAATAAAATGCAAAGGAAATAAGGGAATAATCAAGGATGATAAATTACAAAACACTGGAATCAGTTTCTCTACCCCACTAGAGTTGCCACAGTAGGCGATGGGGTCTAGCACAAGCCCAAGTGTTTGGCGACCATGACACAATGCAAGCTCAGGGCCTGCTAGGAAATACATAATGGGCTTAGGCCCAAAATAGAGATGGAGTCACCACCCGAATGAAAGCTGGGACACACTATACAATAACTAGATTCCACAGAGGTTCTTAGAAGCCGTCATCAGAGATCGGGTTCCGAAACTAGGTATAGGCTTTTGAATGCCCACCCAACCTTGCGGTTGGCCTTCGTGTGTGTTTTGCATTTTATTACCTTTGATTATTTGATTATTTTATTATTATCGGGCGAATTGCAAACATTTCCAATTTTATAATTTAATCCAAATTAGCACATTAGTCATTTTGCATGCTTATTACCTTGCACTCATTATAAATAAGAATAAATATTACAAACATTCATTCAAAACAAATGAGAACGGGATTTGGGATTATAATAATTTACATAATTACAATGATGTTGAATTCAAATAAAACCTCCCAAGAACTAATTAACTCACTAATTATTTAGCGAGTGGAAATTACAAGGAAACCTACACCAAACACAGGTTAATTTGATATCAAAATAAATAGTTTTTATATAAAAGGAAATAAATAAATAAAATAGGCGCAAGCACTCATTTAAACATGGTTTATTAATTCAAACATATATAAAAGCATAACAGTCGCATGCAATACTAAAGATAGTAGGCAGCATATTCGTATCAGATACTGAAAATATACCAAAAGGCTACTAGAAACAAAGCAGATTTATGAAGGATTCTGGCTAGGATGCGATCACCTCTTTGAAGAGGCGTCACCTCCTAACCAAGAGGCGATCGCCTCTTCAATAGAACACAGCAGATCACATATTTCTTAAAACTTAAGCAATCTCCTAAATAAGTTTAAATGAGCAAAGCTCTATGCAAATACACAAAACACATACTTTATTCTCAATACTTCAGGCAATCATATTCTCAAATGATCATAAACTCAATGTCAAGCAATGAAAATCAAGAAATGAAACTTTAAGTAAAATGAAAAGCTTTAAAACTTGAAAATGGAAGTTCTCACCAATTGAGCACATTTGATGCACCTAATTGAGCCCTCAAAGCTTAATTTGTTGTTTTTGATGATCTTGGATGCAAGAACTCCTTTTTCCTTCTCAAGGATTTGAATTCTCAAGCCAAAACTCTTCTCTTCTTCTCTTCTTCTTCTTTTCTCTCTTTTTTCTCCTTTTCCTCTCAAAAAATGTCCTCCTCTCTCATTTTCTTTAAATTTTTAGCATCTCCTCTTTAAAACTAGCCAAAACCTCCTTTTTAAGCTTCCAAATTTTTTCCTTTTTTCAATTCCCCAAAACTAAACCAAGACAAAAGATACTCATCTCTCAGCATTTCCCTCTCTTTTCCCACCTTATTTCTGCCTCAAAAGGCCATTTTTCATGCACAAATCTTCAGACTAGTGATATAGTGGGTCCCCCGATGTGTATTGTTGTCAAGTTTGTGTTTAATGTAAAGTAGGTCGACTACTGAAGAGGTGTTGCCTTTTTGGAAGAGGTGATCGCCTCTTCGAAGAGGTGATCGCCTCTTCGAAGAGGTGATCGCCTCTTCAGCCCAGCCTGGGCTTGGTCATTGGGTCAACGGGCCTTTGGGCTTGGATTTGAGGATTTGGGCCTTAGCTAAGTGTTTTAGGTTTAAATATGACATTTTAGGCTTTTGAGTCCATTCTAAAGTAGGTTTCAGGTTTCCTTGCATTCAAAATTTGTTCTTTCTCATCACCGGTCTTTCAATGCGAGCCGGTCAAATCGAGGGTGTCTACAATAATAATAATAATAATAATAATAATAATAATATTATTATTATTATTATTATTATTATTATTATTATTATTATTGTTGTTATTATTAAATTAATCATAATAATGTTAAAAGAAAAAAATAAAAATAGTAATAATAATAATATATTAAATTAAAAAATAATAATAATGTTATAATCATTTACTATTAAAATAAAAATAAAAAGTTAAAAATTAATAATTTTGCATTGTAAAACCAAAATAAGTAAATAAAATTAATACGTATTTTTAATTGTAAATATATAAAAACCATTTCTTATTTTTACATACATTTTTTTTCAAATTTCAATGTAAAAAATACTTGCCATGCATAATTATGCATAATAACACCACAGGCAATGCAAAAAATACTGGTCATGCATAATTATGTAAAAAAAATTATGTAAAAAAAATTGGCCATGCATAATGAAAATTGAAATGGGCCATTATGTTCTAGTTTTTTTTTTTTTGGTTTAATTTTTTATTTTTAATTTTAAAATTATAATGATTATGATGATTATAATTAATTAATTATAATAATATTAAAAATAATATAATAATGATAATAATATTATGGTTTTTTTATTTTTTAATTTTAACATTATTATGATTATTTTAATTTAATATATTATTATAATTGTTATTGTTATTATTGTTATAATAATAATAATAATAATAATAGTAATTATTATTATTATTCTTTATGCATTTTTTTAATTGTTAGTGTGTGTGCATGAGTGTTAGTGTATGCATGAGTGTGTGCATGAGTGTGTATAGATGCATGAGTGATGGCCATTTCATGTAAGAGGCATTTTGCCAGTAAGACTGGTGATTTGCCTCTCTTTTTTTTTAAATGGCCCTTCATTTTGCCAGTGCCACTGGCAAAATGTGCATTTCGCTAGTGTCACTGGTAATTTGCCCCTCAACACATTCTCTCTCCTCCACCTCAGCCAAAAGTACCACAAATTGAGAAATTTTTTCAAAAAGTACTATAAAAATGGATTATTTTTAAAAATATCACAAATTGAAAATTTGTAAAATTTTTTACCATAAAAAGGTAAATAGCCCGTGTAGTGTGGGTGAGTGTGTGATGATGTTTTGTGTTATGTAAAAGTTAATATTTAGTACAATAAAAACTCAATTATTATAATTAAGTTCACATGTTATTTTTGGCAAAATCAAATTCTACAACCCATTCCAGATTGGAAGAGGCATATAAGATAATTACTAATTAGCTTAGGAACCCACTTTTGGTCCCCTATTGGCTCACTTATGTTCTTAACAAAAACAAAGCTTAATTAAACATAATTATCAATTAACTAGCATAACTAACTACAGCTTGAAGGAGCAAACCCAACCTTTCCTCCACCAACGTCGCATACAACTTCAACATTCTTTTGCTCTGTGTTCCCAAAAATTGCCTTATCCCCTGCATCACTATTTCCTGCAAAAGCCAAGCACACATGCGAGAGTCCATCGGCCACGAAATTCCTTGTATGATCAACATTCACATTATAAGATATATTGACCCCTGTCATTTTAATTATTACTCATGTCTCTCTCATGTAACAACATCATTTCTCTTGTATTTTTTTTTCTATTATGTTTTAGCCGTTTGTTATTTTGCTAGCTGTAGCAAAGTGAGGTGGCAAGTTTGTTAGGACAGCTCTCGTCACACTTTGTTTATTCCTTTATGTATATAAGTAGAAAGGAGGATGTAATATATTTTTAGATAAATGTTTCTTGTCGAAGGTAGCGACAACAATAGTGCTGTCGCTACCCACGAAATTACTATAACTCTCCCTCCCCATGATAGATGCCCCCCCCTGTATTGGGAGGCAAAATAGGTGCAAATTTTTTTTTTTATTTTGTTGTGAGTAGCGATAGCACTGTTGCTGTCGCTACCCATGACACGTATCATCACCCATATTTTTAAGTCCTCAAGCAATGAAAAAATCTTTCTAAAATTTCTCTCTAGTTGCTCACACATCAACTCCCCTACCAAAAGAAATCACAATCTTCAGTACATTCACTATTTCATACTTGCTAAAATCATAGAAAGTGTCAAGAATGGTGAAAGGTCGTGCCATTGGGTACTTAGCCATTTTCTTTAAAAGCTGACCTTAGCACAAGTAAGCTGCAAGTGGCAGCTATAGGCGGTAGGGTTTAGCGCGCGTCCAAGATTTTAGCAACCGAGACACTGTTTGAGCTCAGGGCTCTAAGGAACACACTACTATATCACAAAGACATAGCATGGAGATAAGGAGTCACCACCCATGGTGATAACTGAGACAAATCGAAGGTGATGATAACTCGATTCTCTAAAAGAAAGTTAGCACCACAACCAGGAAATTCTGGGAACATAATACCAACTTCTTTTAGTCTCGTGTTCTTTAAAATTAGTTTATGAATTACTATCTTATTCTCTAATTACATGCAATTTTATTGAAACCCTAATTTAGCATACATTTAACTTCAAGGCAACTAGTCATGAAAGAACACATAAAAAAATGCATTTATAAAGCGCAACGGTCCCTATATTAATTTACTCTACATTGATTTTAATTTAAAATTAACTAATTCTACATATCTTACTTACAAAGTGAAATTGAACTAAAGGTGGGCCTATATTTTAATTAAATTAGTGAGTCTAAATCTACAAATTTTGATTCTAAAAATGGCCCTAAGTCTATTAAATTTTAAAAGAAAAAGAAATTGAATTAGTGGACCTAATTCTAATTAATTTTAAATCAAATGAGGTCATCTTAAATCTATATTTATTTTAAAAGAAACGCTTTAATGTGCTAAACTAAGTCTAAGTTAATTTTATTAATAAGTTAATTTTATTAATTAAAAAGATGGGCTTAAGTGTAAATTAACCTAATGGGCCTAAATTAATTTTAAAAATTAATTAAAACCTAAAAAAACTATTTTTAAAGCCTCTTGTTAATTAGTTTAACCTAAGCGTGAGCTTGGGGCCCAAAACGAATAAAAATATAAACAAACCGAAACAAATAAAATAAACAAATAACAAATCAAACATGCATAATTGTGATTTCTAACCCTAAATTGATTTACATGTAACGTAAATTAATTTAAAGCCACCATTGATTTTAATTAAGATTTACAAAATAAACCTACTTTACTAATCAATTTTAAAACATTGAAAAATAAAGATTCAACTATTTTTCCTCTACTGGGCTATTACAATCTACGTACAATAATAGTTACATGCCAAAAATCAAAAATAAAATACACAATACAAATACCATTAAAACACAGAAAGTAAAATAAAATAAAATTCAAAAAATCTAAAACTACGTGAAAGTACAAAAGTTTATCCATGGCATTCCATGTGCCTTCATGGGTTTGGTATCAACTCAACCATGTACTATTTATAGTCTCTCACCATAATCATCAATATCATGAAAACAACGAAAAAAATGATTAGAAAGTGTTCTAAAAATTAAAAACTAAACTAAAATAAAAGAAACAAAAGAAAAGAAAAGAAAAGGAGATAGATGAGATGGATGCAGTATTGATTGCTCCTCAGAGTTGATTTGATTCACCATCTGGAAATAGGATCTACAGATTTGATTTTTCTTGGTCTCAAGCTTACTACATTTCTTAAAACTTTTTTTTTGTAAAAGAACGTAAAGAACAGATGGAAGATATTTTTTCTGCCTCAAAGCCCCCCTTTTTTTTTTAGAAAAGAAAAAGCCTCCCATAAATAAAAGTACGCAGAGTTTTTATAAACTCAAGAAACCCCGTCCTGTGATTTTAATCACATGAGATAAATTTTTTTTTTATATATTTTTTTAAAACATTTTAAACCTAAAAACAACCTAACAATCATGGATTATTAGGATCAAAAAAATAATTTATCCTTTATCTTTTATTTTCAAAATATTTTTCTAGCAATAAAAAAAACTTAAAAAATAACTGCGAAAGCCGGTCGGACCTATGCAATTCTGACCGGAATTGTGTATTTCCGGTCGAAAATACATAATTTCGATTGGAATTATATATTTCCGATCGAAAATGTACAATTCCGATCGGAGATGTGTAATTCCGGTCGGAATTACATAACTCCGATCGGTGATGATTTTTTTTAACTTTTAATTACGAAATGACCCTTGAAAAAATTAGAAACTTTATAATTGGGTCCTTAAAAAATGTTACAATTGAGTCCTAAAAAATGCAATTAAGCCCTGAGATCCGAAATTCAAATACTGGAGACCTATTTACAACAAATTTTCATCATTAAAGTCCTCTGTCGCATCCATACTCGACTATCCCAAAATTGGGTGCTTACAGTTGCCCCCATTTGTCACTATTTGCTTGCAAATTGTGAAAAAGCAAATAAGCTCACAATTTCAAAAGCAAAGAGTTAGGATACATACCTGTGTATCTTGAGACTTCTGTTTGTGATCGATGCTTATGATTCTGTACAACATCATGCAGAATGCTAGAGCAAATTTCACTATAATCCCTATGGGATGTCTAGTGAAAAAGTGATTTGAAGATGTGCTATAGTTCCTGTGGAACGTCTAGCAGTGATGCTATAACTATTGTGTAGTGTCTAACTAATTGCACTATATTCCCTGTGGGACGTCTAGTGAAAAAGTGATGATATGATGCGTAATAGTTCCTATGGAACATTTAGCAGTGATGCTATAACTACTGTGTAGTGTCTAGCTGATTGTACTATATTTCCTATGGGACGTCTAGTGAAGTGAAATTAGCTATATTTCCTGTGGGATGTCTAGCTATATGATGAATTTTACTATATTCCCTATGGGACGTCTAACGAAGTGATGCTATAACTATTGTTTAGTGTCTAGCTGATTGCACTATATTCCCTATGGGATGTCTAGGGAAAAAGTGATTTGAAGATGTGCTATAGTTCTTGTGGAACTTCTAGCAGTGATGCTATAACTATTGTGTAGTGTCTAGCTGCTTGCACTATATTCCCTGTAGGACGTCTAGTGAGGTGAAATTAGCTATATTCCCTGTGGGACATCTAATGAAGTGATGCTATAACTATTGTGTAGTGTCTAGCAAAGTGCATTATATTCCCTATGGAACGTATAGTGAACTGTGATTTGAAAGTTTTGCTATATTTCCTGTGGAACGTCTAGCGAAGTGATTGATGAATTTCACTATATTCCCTATAGAACATTTAGCGAAGTGATTGATGAGTTTCGCTATATTCCCTGTGGGACGTCTAGTGAAGTGATGCTATAACTATTGTGTAGTGTCTAGCTAGAGTGAATTCAAAATATTGTTATAGCTATTGTGTAGCATAAAATGAAATGAACTTTAAATTTGTGTTATAGCTACTATGTAGCATATAACATAGTGAGTTTGTGTTTTATGTTATAGCTAATGTGTAGCATATAACGAAATGCAAATGTTGAATTTTTCTTGATTTTATTGCAATCCTTTCATTGCTTACTTTTGATGTTGTAGTCCATAACTGCTCATGAATTTCTATCTTTGGCTATTTGATTTGAGTGCTTGAATTCTTTGTGTTGATTGCTTGGAATTTTTGCCATCTGACTTTGAATTTTTGTGTTGATTAACTCTGATCAACTGCTTTCATTACTTGCTAACCTTGATTGACTTGATAGTGTTAGTGATGATACCATTTGTTGGACATCTTCTTTTGGACTTACAATTCTTGAAGACTTGTTGAAATTAAAGTTAATTTGAGCATTATGATTGTACAAAAAATATATTATATTGAGCAAATTCATCAATTTATCATGAGGTTGTGTGCATTCAACAAATCTCACTACTTTTGATTTTGATGGCTATCATGTATTTGCAATTCGCAAAAGTCAGAGGTATTGTTAATCATCTTATACTGAGAGTGTATTATTTACCTAGTGAAAAGCTAACTTTCACACCTAAATTCAGGGAGAAATTACTAAACAAAACTTGTGGACATTGAGCATAAACAGATTGACTTCTCAGTATTAAAATAGTCTTTGAGTTATTTTTAAGCTTTACTTCCTTATCCGAGTATTTGCCCGCCTTTCTAATATTACTCAGCGTGGATACCATTGGAAATGTCCTTCAGATACTCATACTCTTAAAGAGCATTGGAGTAAATGGAGCAGCTTTTAACGTGATCCTCTTTTAGTATTCCCTTGCCTTTCCTGTATTACTCAATATGGATACCGCCAAAGGATTCACATTGATACTCTTACTCATTTCTGAGCATTGGAGTATATTAGAAGTGCTTGCTCTTATTTCGATTCTCCTCTTAGTATTCTCCCCCCTTTCTTGTATTACTCAATGTGGATACCGTCAAGAAATTTTCTACTCATACTCATTCGACCATTGGAGTAGATTAGATGCACATTTATTATTCCAAAAACTAAAATGATACTTTAAAATTCTAACAATTTATACTGTAAATCCATAGATTTTATTTTTGTGTATTCTTCCCTTCATTCAAGTGCAAAACAAGCATTAAATTGATTAGAGTTTAGAAACTCCCAGCATAAAATCATCAACTAGACATCCAAACTCTACGAGGCTAATAAAAGAGAGCTTTTAATAGCAAAGTTCATGAGATAAGTTTTTTGCACATGATCTCATGAAATGGATAATTTACTTTGAATTTTTAAAATTTTTTTCTTTTTTTATTTGCACTTTATCACAGAAACTAAAGGGATAGAGTTTTGTTACTTCCCTTGAACACTAGTCAGGATGTTTATCCCATGGGGTGATATTTTGATAAACGATTGGTATTTGCCTTCTTGCCCATTCTTACTGTCATGTTGTTCTTTCCCCTTCTTCTTTCAATTTTATTTTCCCTACACAAAATACCATAAGTTAGTTTGGTATGTTTGTATGTAAATAAGTTTTATTAGAATACAACTTCATTATTTTGCACTCTTCCCTTTTTGATTGTGGTGATGATGTCTCTAATCACAGGGGTCTTGATACTCTATCATTGAGGTCATGGCTTAGGGTTGGATTTATCTTTTTGTGATTCTCATTGATTCTATGACAAAGGCCCTCATTTCTCCTCCCAACATTCCATTCATAGTTTATGAGAGTAGTTTCTCTTTTTGCTGAAGGCTTCAGGTGATATTTCAGGTGGATGTTGAGTCTAAAAAGCTTGAGCCTTCTATCCAACCTCTTGAGATTGCCTAGGATGAGGCTTCTGCGACTGCTAACGTCAATAATATCTCTTTGTTAACTAGGCCCATTGAACATCAGGTCACTCCTCCTCTTTTAACTTTTCCAAACTCTGACTATCTTCTTGTACTTTGACATCACTAATTTTGAATGTTAGCAGGAGAGTAATTGCACAACCTTATCTTATCCCAAAGATCTTTTGCCATGGAAAATAAGTATCTCACAACAGATGTATGCAAGTGCATGCATGATATATATGATATGCATGATCCTAATAGGTTTCTTGTTTGGAGCCGAGTTATACTCAGAACTTAGAATATGATAATGACGCATTTTGTCAACAACTTGAAGATATGAGTATTGAATGCTTCTGATGTTAGAACTTCTGATATAATTTATTGGACAGATGACTAAGCTGGCGGGTGAAGTCCATGGCCTGACATTGGAGCTTTTTAATTGATTGATGCTCTATTGAACTTTGCTTTTGCTACTACTTTTGTTGTATAATAACTGATGCATCTGTATGCTTGTAGTTTACTCTTTTCTACCCTTAGAATCCTTTTACTGACTTTTATACTTCAAAAATCCATCTTCATTCTTTAAATGCAGACTCACTATTTTGCCCCCAACCTATTGACATGTTTGCCTCCAAAGTTACATTTTGCCCCCAGTTTTAGATAGCTTTTGTTCATGAAAATGTTGATAAGATGCTAAGATCATGGAAAACTGAATCAGCCTTACACCTGTCATTCCCTTGTATTAAAGACGCATAGGAATAAATGAACTGGTTGAAGAGAGTTCTTGACACTGAAATTAACTAGACTTACTCTCAGTGGAACCTGGAAAAGGTAAGGAATCTATAGCTGCTAATGCACTGATTGATGACAGCTATAAGGTATGGATTATGATGCAAGTTATTGAGCCACCTGAATTCTCTAGGTATAAGGGGACACTGGATTTACAAACAGAATGACAAAGGGGTGATAAAAAGAGAAAACATAACTAAAATAGTGATCTCATAGATCTGTTTTTAGTTTTCATTGTGTTTTGTCTTTCCATTCAAATACTTATGCAATATGATAAAGACGAATATGCAATGTTTGAACAAAATTTCAAATTCAACTTTATTCATTCATTAGAGAAAAAATGAGAACATTCATTACATCACATGATACAACTCTCGTTATCAACTAGTCCTTTTGTAACTAGATGTTTTTTCATTTTTATTAACCCTTTCAGGTTTTCTAGTTAGTGGACTTATTCATTCTTTATTTTTCTCTTTCCCTCTTTTTCTTTACATTCTCTCAAATTTTCCTTTATTCTGAGAAGTGGTACCATATGATATAGGAATGTTCTTTAAATTTTAATTTATGCCAAGCTGAATGAATATAATTGGATTGAATTTATGTTAAAGATGTAGATCAATGTCATAATGCATAATGTCGTCATGTTACATCACATAAGTAAGTCAAATCAGAATTCATATCATCGATCACTAAAGTAACAAGATTATTTTGACTAGATGCTAAGGACATTAAGTCTCATGATAACTCTCCTTCAGGTGGCAGACATAACAACTAGTCTTGTATTTCCTCAGTGACTTTTTTGTTCACCTCTTTCTCAATCTCTCTTGACAAAGTTGCGAGCTTCTTACTCTTCTTTTCATTCTTAGAGGTATCAGGAGATTACTTTTTGCTAATTCCTGAGTTAATCACCGTTATAGATGGGGATGGTACATTAATCTAGCTAGAGCATGTCTCAGTTCATCTTAAATTATAGCTCTCATGTCATCCATCAAAGCTCCCTCTATGTCCCCCAGGGTTCAGTTTCCTCCTAGTTGTTTGTTCCATTTCTTCTATTTGCTTAGTTGGAGTTGGCTTTGGTGGTGCTTCTAGGTAGAGTGGGTTAATAGAACTTTTCTCCAATCTGCTAAGGATCTCTTTTACTATTAACTGCGGACTTGAAGTAGTTCTCTTCACTTTACCACCTCTACATTTCCAAACAAAGGATAACCCAGATGAATCTACAATGGCTGTAAAACAAAATGTTAGTATAATAAATGAAATGCATGTATACATGATGCACGTGCTATGTAACAAGTAGTAAGTAACAGGTAACAAGTCAAGTGTATAACATACATCCTTCCAACCCTTATCTCTCCTATACACGTATTCAGTGGCGAGTCTCTTTTCCTAGGATTTTTGGTCTTGGTCTTAATATCAATAGGGGATATCAAGAACCGACGTGCATGCCAAATCTCTCAAAGTAATAAAACATAAAAACAACATTTCCAACTATAAAAGTAGCCCAATATTTATTTAGCCTAAATGGGCTTCTAAAGTATAGTCTTAGGCTTTTATAAATAGAAATACCTCATGGCAACAATCTTAAGCAATTTGGGTAGATCCTAGGGGAAGTTATTAAGCCTCTACATGAGCTAAGTCCAGTGAAAAGGTTAAGGTTCCCTTAGCAAGATGCCCTTCTTTAAGACTTGAGTTATAGGCCAAGGTCAGAGGGGCTCGGCATCCTTTGCAAACTCGAGAGAAGACTACCCCCCTTTAAGACTTAGGTCACAGACTCTGATCAGCTGAGCCCGGTATTCTCTCTTAAACCAAGTGAAGGCTAAGAGTGATGGTTAGCCAATTTACAATCCCAGGAAGCTAGTGGAATCAAGGGACTATAAACCAACGCCATCGGTTTAATAGGGACATGCAAAAATGAATGCAAGAATAAAATAATAATTAATAAAATAATTCTAAAGAACACAAGTAGAATCAATATCTCTTATCCCTAGTGG
>CATIWM010028668.1:0-12018 GCA_949671775.1 Mallotus repandus | reverse complement strand
ATTAAATATGAAAAGCATCCAAATTATGAACATAGAGTTGAATTTAAATATGTATATGATAATGATAATAATAATTAATAAATAAATAAAATTTGATGCAAACTAATATATTAAATTCATATCGTCAAAATATGGATGCTAACAATAATTTCTATATATCATGCATACATATAATAATAACTCACAGGTGTGCGCTCCTCTGCAATAATTCGACTAGTCCTGACTCATAAGCCTCAGTCTCGGCACTACTATAGGAAAAATATTAAAATAATTAGGATTAAATCATAACCTTATACATTCTAGATTTCTAAGGAAACTCGATCTAAGACACGACTCTACTAAAACTCAAAATTCAATACAACCATAATGTCACGTTTTACGAGAAATCTACTGAAAATTCGGCAGAGTCTCCTTTATAAAATGGACATCTCTCTACAAAAAGTAGAGTCATTCCTACACAAAAATACACTTTAAAATTTCAAATCTCAACATCTCGAGTTGGACACTCAAACTACAATTCACCCCCAACCGAGAGCCAACATCACAAAATATATAATAAATAAATAACTTTCTCAAATAAGCAAAACATATCATAAAAATATTAATGAAATTTATTTTCAAAATAAATAATAAAATTCTAGTTCACAAATAATATTTGCTAATAAAATCCATTAATAACATAAAATTTTCATTATACAATTAATTTAGTGTAAATTGTAAATAATTATTAAAATCAATTATCAATATCATAAAAATAATAAAATGCTCATTTAAACTAAAAAATAATAAATAGGTTTATTTTTCATATATTTTTCCAAAATTATCACTAATTAAGAATTAATTAAAAAATAATTATAAAAATTCTTTTTATACTATTACTATTTAAAAATTTGTCTAAAACAGAATAAATATCAATAATTTAATTAAAATTAAATAATTCACCAATTTCTAATAATTTTTCAAAAATACACTTTTAAACATAACCTTTAAAAATTTATATCTCAAATTATATAAATAATTTCACAAAACTTTCTTCACAAAGTTTAATCCATATAATATATAGAATTTATTAAAAATATAAAATTTTTCGAACTCGGAACAGCAACATAAACAGTTACCCCGAACCCAAGAAATTCCAAAAATTCAGAAAAATAAATAAAATTCATGTTTAGCAAGTTTTCAATCTCCACAACAAATCATCAAATGGCAACTATAGCTAATTAAATCAAATTCAAACTCAATTTCACGAATAACTAAAAATACCTAAAAATATTCACCAAATATTCTACGAACATAAATCAGATGCACGGTCAGTGGCTACAGACTCCTGACATTGAGAGGAACAAAATGAAACCAACCTCTCTGCCTAAAACTCACCGGAACAGTGCCAAATGGAGGAAGAATGCTGACTAGTTTTGTGCAATTCTGCACAATTCTAGCATGTTCCTCACAAAACCAAAGCAATTGGAACAAAGAGGAGAACGAGACAAGTCTACCGATCAAATTTGAGGTCGATCGGAGTTTTTTTGGGGGTTGAACGAAGAAGAAGAAGAAAAAGAAAGTTTTGGTATTAAAAAGTAAATTTTTCCTCTCAACAGCCTCTCTCCGGCTGATTTTCTTTATTTGTATTGCCACTTTTCCTTTTGTGAAGATGATGGACCACGTGTCCATCAACAGCTAGCCCTTTTTTTTTTAGCTTTAACTTTAAGCATATATATATATATAACACCAATAATAATAATAATAATAATAATATCCAAAAATACAATAACAATATTAACAACAATCAAAATAGTAACAATAATAATAATAATAAAAATAAAAATAATAAGAAATATCAAATATCATAAATTAATAAAATAATTATTAACACTGCAAATCCTAGAAATTTAATTTTATAATTTATAAAAATTCAGGTTATAACAATCTTCCCCCTTACAAAAATTCGTCCTCGAATTTTAAATAAAGAACTGAAAACAAGAATTCATCGAGGAAAGAGCTAAGGGTAAGCCACCTGCATCTCAGCCTCAGTTTTTCACGTGTGCTCCTCCACATTGTTGTTCCTTTATAATACTTTGACCATCGGAATTGGTTTTGAACGCAATTGATGAACTTGATAGTCAACAATCGCAACTGGTTCTTCCTCGTACGTTAGACCTTCATTCAACTCCACACTCTAAGGCTGCAAAACATGCGAAGGATCCGAAATATACTTCATGGGCATCGAAATGTGGAACACTGGATGCACTTGCAACAAATTAGAAGGTAAAGCCAACCGACAGGCAAACATGCCAACTCTCTCAAGAATCTTGAAAGGTCCAATGTATCTTGATGCCAACTTTCCCTTCCTGCCAAATCTCATAACACCCTTCATAGGTGACACCTTCAAAAATACATAGTTCCTAACATGAAATTTCAGATCTTTGCTCTTCGGATCCACACAACTCTTCTGCCTGCTAGCTACTATTTGTAATCTCCTTCTTATCAAAGTTACCTTCTCAGACGCATCCTGAATAATTTTTGGTCCAGTTAATTCTTTTTCTAAAAACTTCATCCCAACACAGAGGGGATCTATACTTTCTTTTATATAAAGCTTCATATGGCGCCATTTCAATACTGTTATGGTAGCTGTTGTTATAAGCGAATTCTACCAATGACAAATGATCATCCCAATTTCCTCCAAGATCCATTACACACATTCTCAACATATCTTCGAGTGTTTAGATCGTTCTCTCAGACTGGCCATCCGTTTGAGGATGAAAAGAAGTACTGAAATCAAGCCTGGTACCCATTGCTTCTTGCAACTTCTAGCAAAATTGAGAGGTAAATACAGAACCTCTATCAGAAATAATAGAAATAGGCACTCCATGAAGGCACACAATATGCTTGATGTACAGCTTAGCCAACTTGGCTACAGAATAAGTAGCTTTAATTGACAAAAAATAAGCTAATTTGGTTAGCATGTCCACTATCACCCAGATGGAATCATATCCATCCTTTGAACGAGGCAACCCGGTCATAAAGTCCATAGTGATTCTCTCTCATTTCGACTTAGGAATCAGAAGAGGTTGAAGCTTTCCAGAAGGCTTCTGATGCTCTCCTTTCACTTGTCGACACATCAAGCACTTAGAAACAAATTCAACTACATCCTTCTTCATTCCATTCCACCAATAAAGATATTTTATGTTGTGGTACATCTTAGTGGAACTAGGATGTACACTGTGGGCTGTAAAATGAGCTTCTTCCAGAATTCTTCTCTCAAGTTGTCCACATTAGGAACACGCAACCTTTCACTAATCTATAGAACACCTTCATCATCAAGGTTAAAATCAATGAATTTCCCTTCACGAATTTTCTCTACAAGCTCTACCAAATCAGGATCTCGGCTCTAAGCTGTTTTGATCCTATCCCTCAACACCGATCTAACTCTTAATTGAGCTATCAATCCTCCTGACCTGGTTATCTTCATCATCAACCTTTGGTCCACTAACTTGTGCGTCTTTTGGATCAAGGGCCTCCTTTCCACACTGATGTGAGCAAGACTACCTGAGGGACTTTCTACTCAAGACATCTTCTACCACATTAGCCTTACCTGGATGACACAATATGTCACAGTCATAATCCTTCCAAAGTTCTAGCCATCTTCTTTGTCTGAGATTCAGATCTCTTAGCTAAAAATATACTTCAGACTTTTATGAACAGTGTAAATTTTACATGTTACCCCGTACAGATAATGCCTCCAAATCTTGAGAGCAAAGATTACCGCGACCATCTCTAGGCCATGGATAGGATAGTTTTATTCATGCTTTTTCAACTGCCTAGAAGCATAAGCCACTACCCTTCTATTCAGCATTAATACATGACCTAGGCCAACTCTAGAGGCATCACAGTACATTGTGAACTTATCTACTCCATTGGGCAAAGTCAACACTAGAGCTGTAGTTAACTTTTCCTTTAACAGTTGAAAGCTATTCTCACATGCGTCTGACCACACAAACTTTATATTATTTTGAGTTAGGCCAATCATAGGTGCTGCAATCCTCAAGAAATCTTGAACAAATCTCCGATAGTTCCCTACCAAACCTAAAAACTTCAAATCTCAGTGATTGATGTCAGTGTAGGCCACTCAGATACTACCTTTATCTTCTGTGGATCAACCTGAATACCATCTTTAGACACTACATGCCCAAGGAATGCTACACTCTCCAACCAGAAATCACACTTTGAGAATTTAGCATAAAGCTGATATTCTCTCAGTGTCTGTAGCACTGTCCTCAAGTGATATACATGCTCTTCCATACTCTTCGAATACATTAGTATATCATCAATGAACACCACTATAAATTGATCTATAAATGGTCTGAACACCCTGTTCATTAGATCCATGAAAAAAGCTAGTGCATTAGTTAACCCGAAGGACATCACCAGAAACTCATAGCGGCCATATCTAGTACAGAATACTATTTTAGAAATGTCAGCTTCACTAATCCATAACTGATGAAAACCCGACCTCAAGTTGATCTTAGAAAAGAATTGTGTGCCCTGAAGCTGATCGAACAAATCATCTATCCTCGGAAAAGGATACTGGTTCTTGACAATCACCTTGTTCAATTCTCTGTAATCAATGCACAGTCTAAATGTACCATCATTCTTCTTCATAAATAAGACTGGCGCACCCCAAGGAGAAGTGATGGGTCTTATTAAACCCTTATCTAACAATTCTTGCAACTGCTTTTTTAACTCTTTTAATTCTACAGGAGCCATCCTATAAGGCGGCATAGAGATAGGATCTGTGCTTGGAACCACTTCAATACAGAATTATATTTCCTTGTGAGGTGGTAAACCTAACAATTTATCAGGAAAGACATATGAAAACTCATATGCTACAGGAACATCTGAGATGGATGTCTATTTTGTTGTCATATCCCTGACCAATGCCAAGTATCCTTGACACCCTTTTCTCAGCATCTTCCTTGCGGTAATAGCAGAGATAAGATTTTGAGGTGTAAAACTTTTATCACCTCCGAATCAAAATTCTTCTCATTGGGATTCTGAAAATCACTTCTTTCTCTCGGTAATCTAATATGGCATAATGTCGAGCTAATAAACCCATGCTCAAAAGTCAATTACACTCAAAAGGACTGAATTTACAAATAACTCTCTAAATTTCAGTCCTCATCTCAAATGCTAATATATTTTGAACTTAATCCTATAACATACAGTTCTACCAATCTCTATTTATACTGTATCACATCTTCAGCATGATGTGACAGATTGGAGAGTTCACGGTATTCTTCTCAACTGACCGCTCTTCTCTTACTCTGTGCAATAGTCGCCACGTGTAATTATCCCTCCTTGAAGGTGGATAAAAGTATCTTCAAAATCACTCTTTAAACTCCAACCATATCACAGTAGTCATGTAAAGCTAATTTGATTGCATGTACTAATTTTATGCTACAGTCAAAACTGACAACTTCACCATCAAAGAGTACAAAAGTGTTTCGTCTACATTAGACATCTTCTGATTCCTTTATTAAAGTATTCAAAAAACTTGTCATGCTTGGTTAAGTGGTATCAAGCCCTCATTAATCATGGCTATCCCAGCCATAAATGTTGCAAGTTTGAGTTCAAAGGCTGCTTGTACCTCTTATAATAACTACTTTAGCCTTTGAGTTACAGCTGCCTCTGACCTACCCCTATACTAGATCGGTGTAGTAGGGGCTGAAACTAAAAACAAAACTTCAACTTAAATGTACTGCTTATCAATATAGGTTGTCTCTGTGGTAAAAGCAGTTCACGTTCACCTCACTTAAAAAAATGCAGAAACCAATGAGATTCAAAACATGGAATATACGTGGAATTGACATATCCCGAGCTCTATACTGAAACAAAGGCTACAATATGGTACCACCTGAGGCATAGATGTTGCACCCTGCTGAACTCCTAGTGCATAGGCAACTTCCTCAAAATCCTGGTCTGCAGGTTCCTTATCCTGCAGCTCTCTTCGTCTACGGCGACGTGCAGCTCCTCTGGGTCTTTCTTTACCCCTACCACTATGCATAGCTAGCGGCTCAGGAGGGGTAGAGCCTTATCTTGGTAAGACTTCATTCTCGGCCTCATCGACGGGTGGAGCGACTCACGCTCACCACATTCGAAAAAGAAAAGAAATAAAACACACAACACATATAATTCAGGCAACAACAGACATCCGAACGTTTACGCGAAAAACTAAAGGCAATGAAGACTTTTCAAAGACACAGTCGAACCCTATTTGCTACAATAGCCTCAAAGAAAACTCAACTCTACTAACCTAGGTCCAACAATACTAAACCTAGGCTCTGATACCAACTTTATCACAACCCAAACCCAGGAGTCATGATTGGCACTAGGGAAAGGGAATTCACACGAATCCGAAACCTGTAGTAAGCCTTAAACATAACTTTCACAACAATTATAACCATAAATAAGCCTCAAAATTTAAAACTTTTAAAACATCAATAACTTTTTCATAATTAATATCATACTAAAAATATTTATACAACAGTTAGGTACATAATCTTAGTCAATATTATATTCACATACTACAATAAAGACATATTACTACTGCAATGTTTAATTAATACAAGAAAGAATAGTCTAAAATTTACATAAACCAACCAAAGAAGAAAGAGTCCAGCGAAGAGAACTACTATACGAGGTCTGACTAGAAGGATCCTGAAAAATAATTGAGGGGGGTCAGACCTCACTGAGTGAATCATTATTATATATATGCATGTAACCTAATGCACATACACACAAGCATCAATAATAATATTTGCATATTTATATTTATATAATTATTCATACAATCCACACAGATGCTTGAAAATATTTTTTTGCATTTTATTTTACTGGAGGATCGAAGCAGAACCCTAAAAGTCCGCATCCTCAAATCACATAATCCTCACTGGCCACCGGGCTCACTTAGTTCCAATAATATTCTCTTATCCAATAGTAGGTGGACTAACCCCGAGAACCTTAATGGTCCATCGAGCTATAGCAGTCCGCATGATCGGCCCCGAGAACCTAAAAGGTCCATCGAGCTACAACAATCACACCTATCAATAAAAACTCCATAATCCGGATAATCCATAATTCAAATCATAAATCCCACAATATCAATCAAATATTAAACCTAGCATTCTAACGTACCGGTGCGCACACAGTCCTAGTGTAGCCCACTAAGTAGCACGTTCCACGGCTATCCTCCAAAAATATTTTATTCAAAATAAATAAATAAAATCATATTAAATATGAAAAGCATCCAAATTATGAACATATAGTTGCATTTAAATATGTATATGATAATGATAATAATAATTAATAAATAAATAAAATTTGATGCAAACTAATATATTAAATTCATATCGTCAAAACATGGATGCTAACAATAATTTATATATGTCATGCATACATATAATAATAACTCACAGGTGTGCGCTCATCTGCAATAATTCGACTAGCCCTGACTTGTAGGCCTTGGTTTCGGCACGGCTATAGGAAAAATAATAAAATAATTAGGATTAAATCCTAACCTTATACATTCTAGATTTTTAAGAAAACTCGATGCAAGACTCGACTCTATTAAAACTCAAAATTCAATACAACTCCGATGTCACGTTTTACTAGAAATCTACCAAAAATTCGGTAGAGTCTCCTTTATAAAACGGATATCTCTCTACTAAAAGTAGAGTCATTCCTGCACAAAAATAACTTCAAAATTTCAAAGCTCAACATCTCGAGTTGGGCTCCTGAACTACAATTCATGCCCAACCAAGAGCCAACATCACAAAATATATAATAAATAAATAATTTTCTCCAATAACCAAAACATATCATAAAAATATTAAAGAAATTTATTTTCCAAATAAATAATAAAATTTCAATTCACAAATAATATTTGCTAATAAAATCCATTAATAGCATAAAATTCCCTTTATACAATTAATTTAGCATAAATTGTAAATAATTATTAAAATTACTAATCAATATCATAAAAATAATAAAATGCTCATTTAAACTAAAAAATAATAAATAAGTTTATTTTTCATATATTTTCCCAAAATTATCACTAATTAACAATTAATTGAAAAATAATTATAAAAATTCTTTGTATACTATTATTATTTAAAAATTTGTCTAAAACAAAATACATATCAATAATTTAATTAAAATTAAATAATTCAACAATTTCTAATAATTTCTCAAAAATACACTTTTAAACATAACCTTTAAAAATTCATATCTCAAATTATAAATAATTTCACAAAACTTTCTTCACAAAGTTTAATCCACATAACATATAGAATTTATTAAAAATATAAAAATTTTCTGAGCTCGGAACAGTAACATAAACAGTAACCCGAACCCAGAAAATTCTTAAAATTGATATTTAGCAAGTTTTAAACCTCCACAACAAATTATCAAATAACAACTATATCTAATAAAATCAAATTCAAACTCAATTTCACAAATAACTAAAAATACCTAAAAGTATTGGCCAAATATTCTGCGGACGTAGATCGAATGCACGGTCAGTGGCTACGGACTCCTGACATCAAGAGGAACAAAATGGAACCAACCTCGTTGCCTGAAATTCACCGGAACAGTGCCAAACAGAGGAGGAATGCTTATTGGTTTTGTGCAATTTTGCACAATTCTGGCACGTTCCTCACAAAACCGAAGCTACTGGAACAAAGAGGAGAGACAAGTCTACCAATCAAATTTGAGGTCGATCGGAGTTCGTTTGGGGGTTGAACGGAGAAGAAGAAGAAAAAGAAAGTTTTGGTATTAAAATATAAATTTTCCCTCTCAACAACCTCTCTCCCGTTGATTTCCTTTATTTGCAGCATCACTTTTCCTTTTATGAAGATGATGGACCACGTGTCCATCAACAACTGCCCGCTTTTTTTTTAGCTTTAACTTTAAACATATGTATATATTTATATAAAACACCAATAATAATAATAATAATAATATCCAAAAATACAATAACAATAAAAATAGTAACTATAATAATAATAATAATAAGAAATATCAATAATAAGAAATATCAATAATAATAATAATAATAAAAGAGGAAATTAAAAAAAATGACCTATTTGACCAGAGCTCTTTCTTTTTTGGTCTAACACTTTTTTATTTTTCAAAATTAACTTTTGTGTTTTCATTTTTGATCTCGCGCCCTTCTGGTTTTCATTTCTAGCCTTTATTGCTGATTATGTTCTCACACGTCTTCATTAACCTTAAATTTCTTCTTCCTTGAAAAGTATTATTACCATACCCGCCACTAGTTCTCTGTGTCTCCAGATCCTTCAATTTCACCATCACTTTCTCCTCTTCTTCATCTTCTACCTCACAAGCTCTTTAATAGCAATTTTCTTTAATTTCTCTTCTCTGTAATGGCGATTGCTGCAGAGACACAACCTCAAGAGAAGGTAAATATTTTCTTTAAACTATTGTTCTAATTTTGTTTTGATTTGAAGTTTTTAGGTTTTTGAATTATTCATATATTTGATTTTTTTTTTTTTTGTGAATTTGAGGTTTACGTGCTTCTTTGCCAAAAAAAGTTGAACAGCTTTGCGGCCTCTCTCTCAAAGAGTAAAAAAAAAAAAGTTCATCTCGTGGATTCGCTATGTTCAAATCCTTCGTTTCATTGAGGTCAAAATCCCTAAAAATTATTGATTGTTTGACAGATCGATCGATCTTATGTTGTTATTTGTTTGATGATTTATGGAATAATTTTGTCTCAGTTTTATTTATTTATTTATTTATTTTTTGTTGATTGTGAATTTTGCAGAGATCGAAGTGAATGATGTTAGGAGTTTTAAGGAGAAGAGTTGCTTCCGAAGACTCCTCCACTCCTTCTACAGTTAGGATTTTTTTTTTTACTCTAATAGATTTTTTTTTTCTAAATTTTGTTTACAGTAACTAAAAGATTTGCATTTTGTTTTTTTTTTTTTTTTGAAGGTTCTGAATCCTGTATGTCTTTCTCAATTTTTAAGTTTCTTTTTTTAGTCGATGTTAATACCATAGTCTTTAAGTGTTCATTTTCTCTATTGTTTTCCTTATCATAAATCAGGTGATCATATATTTTTATGTTTGGTTACTCAGGTTCCTTCTCGTGTTGAGAAATTCATTGTTGAAAAGCAGCTCTATGCAGCATTGCAGTTACCCATCCAGTCAACACTGATGCTTGAACGAGAAGGTCTTCAAACAATATGTTTTCAAACTTACTCCTCTAAATCTCATGAAATAGTCTGGCTCCGAATGTTTATTTGGTTGGGGTTAGTGTTACCTTTTCTTTTCTATTCCTAGATTCTGTGGTTACTAGTCAACACTTAAAATGAGAAATTTTGTGCTGTCAAGCTTCAATTTAAGCCTTTATACACCAGTTCTACACTCATCAGGTCAAATAGAAAAGCCAATTTATTTTTTGAAAAATTAATACAATGAAGAAATTTTAATAAAACATTTGGAATTTAAATATTAAAATGTTAGATTTTAAGATGCTAATCTAAAAATGTCAATAAATTTTAAGAAAAAACATTTAAAAATTAAAGTGTAAAAAATACATGTTTCCAGAAATATATTTTTAGGGGTTAATTTCACCAGAAATATTTGTTGCCCACAGTGCAATTTTTCAATTCACTATAACTATAGATCCATGAAAATCAATCTATGATTAAAGACATTTTGATGAAGAATATCTTTGTCCTTACTCCAATTATTGTCCACAGGTCAATGACATCGAGCATGGATGAAAGAGATGATGAATTGCCAACCACCACTGTTGTTGCATTCACCATAAGTAATTCACAATCGTTGTCTCGAAGAACCAGATTGATGAAAGGTGACAATCATGGATTTGTGGATGGATCATACAGACCAAGTTCTGTTTTTTTTCTCTCTAAATTTTGTTTACTGTAATTGAAAACTTCTGCCTTCTTGTTTTTAACTTAAAGCAATGATCAATAGTCCGACTTTAGCTCTTTAGAACCTGAAGTTCAATTTATATGCTACAATGTTTCCAAGAATTTTAGAAATATATATTTTTTCCAGAGTTTGACAGACCTAGTGATTTTACGAATTAAGGAAGCGTATTATTGCAGTATATTTTGGAAGTCAAAAAGAAGGTCTCATGATCTCTTGTCCTGCAAGTATTAGATTATTAGTTTCCTAAGCTCACGGAGGAATATAAGAATTCCTTTTATAAATTTGGAAAAGTGAATTTATGATTTCTGGTTTTTATTTGTATTAGTTGTAGTTTTGATCAACTTCACTTTGCACCAAAAGCACTTGGTCAATCTTTGTTCTGTTTACTCAGGTGAATTAGTCTTGTGCAAATTCTTAAAGCACTTAATTTCTGGAAGATCATAGATGAGCTTGCTTTCTAACTATTTGAACTTTGTTTTAGTTGAATAATATGATGCTGATGTGATTTTGTAGAGAATTTACTTTTTTTTTTAATTTAATTTTTAATGTTATATTAGTTATTTTGCTTGTAAGTTAACTTTCTATTTTGCAACTACAATTTTAGTTAGGGAGCTTGCTTGGTGAAGTTGCTACATCATGGTTTGTTGGACCTGCCTAGAAATATGTCCTTGGCCAAATGCCATTTGAAAGTTACAAGTAATTACAAAAATAAAATTAATTCACACGAGATTATTTTCTTTAAACAATATTTTAAAACTGAATTATAAGATTTGTAATCACTTTAAATAATTATTAGAATGTTTTTGTTGTTTATATAATTTTATTTATATTAAATTAAATTAGTTAAAATTTATTAATTTTTAAATACGGTGGTTTAGAAAAAAATTACAAGTAATTGCTTGTTGTTGCTTTGTTGTTGTTTGTTATTGCTTTTATTTTTCAGTGTCATTACTTTTTTATTTTTTAGTATTGTTGCTTTTTGTTGCTTTGTGTTTCTTCTTGTTGCTTTTTGTTGCTTTGTGTTTCTTGTTGTTGTTTTTTGTT
>CATIWM010028632.1:0-33524 GCA_949671775.1 Mallotus repandus | reverse complement strand
ATTTTTCTTTTTGAATTTATATTAAATTTTAACTTTAAACAACAAGGAATTAGTAAATAGGTGATTAGATTAAAAGTCTCTGTGGGACGATATCTTTTTATACTACTTGTCGATACCGTGCACTTGCGGTTTTCACCAACAATCTTCCATCATTTTTTTATAATAAATTTTTTAGAGAGAAATTAGAAATGATATTAATACATATGAATTTTTTTGACTGAAGGGAGAGTAAGAATTGAATTGTTAGCATATTTTTTTTTTAACATAAAAAACTGTTATGATATTGATGTCTTGACAGTAGTCATAATAAACTACTCAACATTTGACATATAAGAATTGTATTAAAATGTTAAAATTAAAAAAAATTCAGATACTGTTATATTTAAAATTACAAAATCATTCGAGATATAGGAATTGTATTAAAATTCTAAAATAAAAAATAAAAAATTTGATTTCTATTATATTTAAAATTACAAAAACACTCGACATATAAGAATTGTATTAAAAATCTAAAATTAAAAATAAAAAATTCAAATCATGTTACATTTAAAATTACAAAAACATTCGATTTATAAAATTGTATTAAAATTTCAAAAATAAAAAATAAAAAATTCAAATAATGTTATATTTAAAATTACAAAAACATTCGACATCTAAAAGTTTATTAAAATTTCAAAATAAAAAATAAAAAATTCAGATTTAGTTATATTTAAAATTACAAAGTCACTTGACATACAAGAATTGTATTAAAATCACATATGAATTTTTTTTTGATTGGGGAGGGAGAAATAAGAATCAAATTGTTAATATATTGATTATTGGGTTCTTACTAAAATATAAACGTTTGTATCTATAAAAACGAAATTAGGACCGTCAAATTACTTTTTATTTAATTACAACAATTGATTATCTTTATATATCAATACTCATAATCTTCATCAATGGTTATTATTAGATAAACATTAATCTAATGGTTATAACTTCATTTGTATACATACACAAGTTTATATTGAAAAATGATTCTAGTTATTGATATCTTAAGATTAGTTATAATAACTATTCTACATTTGACATAAAAAATTGTATTCAAATTTCAAAATTAAGAAAATTAAAAATTCAAATATTGTTATGTTTAAAATTACAAAAACATTCGACGTATAATAATTGTATTAAAATTTTAAAATTAAAAAACTAAAACTTCAAATTCTCTTATATTTAAAATTAGAAAAACATTTATATGGTCCTAAAAAATGGGATCTGTATGATTCTCTCTTTTGGTGAGAGTGTGTTTTCTCTTTGTTAGAAAGAGTGATTTTTTCTTCTTTTCTTGTTTTTTCTGTTTTTCCTTCCTTTGTTTAGTGTCAATGGAGGCCCATTTTACAACACTAGCTCTCACAGCAGCTGAAGAAGATGAGATGTCATTAATGAATACTAGTTCACCAGATACTGCTTCAGAATTTAATGAGTTCTGTTTAGTAGGACGTTTTCTCACTGAACGCACTATCAATTTTGGAGCAATGAAGAATCGTATGACCAGTATCTGGAGACCTCAAAAAGGATTGTGCATTCGTGAGCTAGTGGATAATCGCTATTTGTTTCAATTTTTCCACCAGGTTGATCTTGATAGGGTGTTTGAGACAGGTCCTTGGTCGTTTGATGGTCATTTGCTCTTCCTTCATCATTTGCAGACTGGTGAGACTCCATCTTTAGTTCCTTTGAATTGTGTTCAAGCTTGGGAGCAGATTCATGACTTGCCAATAGGGTAACCTATCGGCAATGGTTGGCAAACAGTTAGGTGATTTTATTAGTGAGTTCTTTGAATATGATCCCAACAATAATGTGGGATTCTGGAAGTCTTATATGAGGATTCGAGTAAAGCTTGATATTCATCAACCTTTAAAATGGTGGAAGCGGATCAAGGTGGCCAATGGAAAATTTTCAGTTGTCCAATTCAAATATGAACATGTTTCAAACTTCTGCTTTCTTTGTGGTGTTTTGTCCCAAAATGAAAATTTTTGTCCATTATTACTTGACAAACCAAAAACTAAGGTGCAACGAGCTTGGGGTCCATGGCTGAAAGCCGCCACGAAGCTCTAATCAGATGGCTTAGGGAACCAGGTGATTCTGTTTGAAATTTGGATAAGGGAAATTTTGCATTTCAAAATTCAGTTGGAGAGTAATTTGCTATTTTGAAAATTTTGAATTTAGATTATAAGGGCAACAAGATCTGTATGTGGATTATGGGAAGCAATTCGAAGTTACTGCAACATGATTTAGAAGATAAGGAAAATAAGCCTTCTCTTATGGACATTCAGGCCCAAGAAAATATGGAGTTGGCCATACAAGAAGAAAAGAAGAGGAAACGGGCTCAAACTGGGTTTCAGGTCCATGACAATTCAGTTTTTAATATGCAATTGATTGATAACAGAGTTGGTGATCATCTCTTAACTGATAGTGTTAATGAACCTTCCAGCTCATCTGTGATATCGGTCGAGCTTATCTAGGAGCCCCGCCAGGAGCCATGAATTGCATTTCTTGGAATTGTTGTGGTCTGAGCAATCCACGCGCAGTCTTAGCCTTAAAAGATTTAGTTAAATCTTGTAGGCCCTCTTTTATTTTTCTCATTGAGACTTTTGTTCACTCTAATAAAATTCATGAAAAAAAAAATTTATTGCATTACTTTGGTTGTTTTTGCGTTGATATTGTGGGGCATTGTGGAGGTCTTACTCTCCTATGGAATGCATCATCTATAGTCAATTTACTGTCCTATTCGGCCTCTCATATAGATATGGTGATTTTAATGGAACAACCTTGGCGTCTCATTTGTTTTTATGGTCAGTCTGATCGGGAAAAACACCATATTTCTTGGAATCTTTTATGACAGCTTCGTGATAAACATTCTATGCCATGGTGTGTCATCGGTGACTTCAATGACATACTGTCCCATGATGATAAAAAGGGTGGTTTGCCCTAGCCTGAGTGGTTGTTACATGGCTTTCGAAATGTTGTAGCAAATTGTGACTTACAGGATGTTCCATTGTATAGTTATGGTTTTACATGGGAACGGGGTCAAAACTTGAATAATCTTATTGAAGAATGTATTCATAGATGTTTAGTTTCTCAATCCTGGCTTGAGATCTTCCCTGAGGCATCTCTAAAGCGTTGCTTTATTTCAATTTTAGATCATAAACCTTTACTATTTATGCTTTTTCATAATCCTCATATGCCAAAAGTTTACAGGTTCAAGTTTGAGAATACTTGGATCGCTGAACCTGGTTTCGTAAAAAAGTCAAGGATTTGTGGACTTCTTTTAATGGGTTTCCTTTTATGAAGAAACTTTCTAACTGTATGAAAGGGATGAACTATTGGGGTTTGGATTTCGGGCGTTAGTTTTGAAGTAAGATTGCTGATATGAAATTATAATTATCTTCGGTCTTGAATAATCATATGACTATTGCGCTTGCTCATATTTCAGACTTGAGGTCTGAATTAGATAAGTTATTGCATATGGAAGATGTTTATTGGAAACAACGTGCCAAAGTTTTTTAGTTACGTGATGGAGACCGTAATAGTAAATTTTTTCACTCAGTTGCTACATTCCGGAGGAAGAGAAATAAAATTTTGGGTCTTCATAATAGTTCAGGTGTTTGGGTGTCAGAGGATTGAGATTTGCATGGCATTGTTTTGGATTATTATTCTTCTCTTTTCAAAGACAGTATTGAGCTCTCCTTACCTGATGTTTCTTATATCAAATACTCTATTTCTCTTAATGATGCTGCCTTGTTAGATGTCCCTTTTACTCTGGAAGAGTTTTGGATAGCCACTTTCCAAATGCACCCAAATAAGGCATATGGTCTTGATGGTTTAAACCCATATTTTTATCAACATTTTTGGCCACAGATTGGTTCAGATGTGTTTTCTTTTTGTACTGAATGGCTTGAATCATGTGTGTTTCCTAGTGCTCTTATAGACACCTTAATTGTTCTTATTCCCAAAGGTCACAATCCATAGGTTAAGGACTATCGTCCTATTTCTCTCTGTAATATGTTGTATAAGATTGTGGCTAAGGTGTTGGTCAATAGAATTAAGGTTATTTTACCAAATCTTATTTCTGCGGAGTAATCTGCTTTTATTCCCAATCGCTCTATTGTTGATAATATTATTGTGGCTTTTGAAACTTTGCATACCATGAGGAGACAGACTAAGGGAAAAAGTGGCAGTTTAGCTTTGAAAATCGATATTAGCAAAGCTTATGATAGGATTTGTTGGCCCTATCTGAAAGTTGTGTTATGTCGTATGGGTTTTTCTGAAAAGTGGGTGAGGTGGTTGATGCTTTGTGTTTCGTGTGTGAATTATTCTGTTTTGGTGAATAATCATTTTGTTGGTCCTATTGTTCCTCAAAGAGGGCTTTGCCAAGGAGACCCTCTTTCTCCATATCTTTTCATTTTGTGTGTTAATTGGAAGGTTTTATCCATGGTGTTAAAGTCTGCAAAGGTGCCCCATCTGTTTCTCATCTATTATTTGCTGATGATAGTTTTCTTTTTTTTTCAAAGCTACTGTGGATGAAAGTAGAGCTTTGAAGCATCTCCTTAATCTCTATGAAACTGCTTCAGGGCAATCAATTAATTTTCAAAAATCTTGTATCACTTTTAGTGCAAATGTTGATGATGTTACTCGCAATAATTTAATGAGTATTTTGGAGGTGTATAATCCTTTAAATACATGGAGGTATTTGGGGCTTCCTTCCCTCATTGGTAGAAGCAAGAGGTCTATTTTTAGTTTTCTTAGAGATAAGATGTGGAACAAGCTTTTTTGTAGAAGTGGTCGATTTTTGTCTCAAATAAGAAAAGAGTTTATCTCAAATCTGTAGCTCAGGCAGTTCCTTCTTACTGTATGAGTGTCTTTCTTTTACCTTTATCTCTTTGTGATGAGCTTCAGAAGATGATGAATTCCTTTTGGTGGGGTTCGAATAAAGGAGGTGTAAAGAGTATTCATTGGGCTTCATGGGATAGGCTTTGTTTGAGGAAGGAGATGGGAGGGATGGGTTTTCATCACCTTTATTCATTTAATCTAGTTCTTCTAGCGAAATAAGGGTGGAACTTCATAAATTATCCAAATGCTTGATTGAGTAGAGTCATCAAAGGAAAATATTTTCGGAATGGTTCTTTGTTTACTGCAAACTTGGGTTCTAATCCAAGTTTTCTATGAAAGGCATTTGGCATGCTATTTCCATCTTGAAAGCTGGTTGTTACTAAAGAATTGGTAATGGTAATTCTATTAAAGTGTGGCATGATCCGTGGACTAAGAATTCTTGTAATAGTATGCCTTAAACTAGTCCTACAGATGGTTTGAAAGATATGGTTGTTTCAGACCTCAAGATTCCAGAACATTCTGAATGGGATATTGAACTTCTTTCAAAAAATTTTAATCAGTGTGATGTGGATCATATTCTCAGTATGCCAACGGGTGATTTTGAGCTTGAAGATCGTATAGCGTGGAAGTTTGATCGTAAAGGTTTTTATTCAGTCTGATCAGGGTATCGTATTATTGCTAATGATAATTTAGCTACTTTCCTGGTGCCTCAATCCCTTTCTTGGACAGTAATGTGGAGTTTTAAAATTCCCTCAAAGGTTAAGCTTTTTCTTTGGAAACTTTGTTGTGGTTATCTTCCAACAAGGGAACAATTGTTTCTTAAAGGTTGTAATGTGCCGAATATCTGTGCATTTTATAGTGACATTGGAGAGCATTGTTTTCACTTATTTGTTGATTGTGTTTTTGCGACGAAATCTTGGAGAGAGGCTGACATCTGTGTTGTAAATGAGCATCAGGATCATTTTGTTTCTTGGTTGGGAAATATATTTGCTCAGTATGCTATATAGGGGTTTGAAAAAATTTGTATGATTTTATGGTCTATCTAGCAACAAAGAAATCAACTGATTTGGAAATCTGAAAGGAAAACTCCTCGTGATTACGTAAAATATACTCTTCATTTTTTGGACGATTTTCATTCTAATTATTTTGGCTCTTGTGATGTGCACAGACTCCACAATGCAAATATCAGTAAATGGAAGAAATCGTTATTAGGTCTGTTAAAGTTAAATGTTGATGTTGGTGTGGATAAAGACAGTAAAAGAATCGGCTTTGGTATGGTTTTAAGGAATAGTAATGGTGATGTTCTGCATTGTTAGTCCAGGTGCCTGAATAGCTTTATTGATGCTGGCTTAGCTGAAGCAATGTGTTTGAAGGAAGCTCTCAGCTGGATCCTTAGTTCGGGGCTTTCAAATGTTCAGGTGGAATCTGATGCTAAACTGGTGGTGGACGCTGTCAATAATAGGACTTTGGATATTTCTGAATTTGGTGTTCTTGTCAATATTTGTCGAAGGCTTCTTGAGAGATGTAGTAATGTTTCTATGTTATTTACTAAAATGGAAGCAAATATTGTTGCCCATTCTTTAGCAAAAGTATCTTTTGATTTTCTTAGTGATTGGTATTCTTTGGAGGTCCCTAGGTTTTTGCAGTCCCTCGTCTCCTTAGATAAGTTGTAATTCTCTTTTATAATATTACCCTTTCCTTTAAAAAAAACATTTAACATATAAGACTTGTATTAAAATTCTAAAATTTTAAAATTAAAAATTCAAATCTTGTTATATTTAAAATTACAAAAACATTCGACATATATAAATTGTATTAAATTTTCAAAATTAAAAAAATCAAGAATTCAAATTCTGTTTTATTTAAAATTACAAAAACATTTGACATATAAAAAATATATTAAAATTTCAAACTTAAAAAAATTAAAAATTTTAGATTCTGTTATATTTAAAATTACAAAAACACTTGACATATAAGAATTGTATTAAAATCTTAAAATTGAAAAATTAAAAATTCAAATCCTATTATATTTAAAATTTCAAAAGATTTTATCTTCAAAAAAAAAATTCAAAAGATTTTGTAAAGTCATAATAAAAGGCGTGAACAGTTGGATTCGACCAGGTGCCGGCAGAGCCCACATGATTTCTAGTCATGCCCATTAATTACTCCGGCATGTCCACGTTTGCATAAAAACTTATGTTCTTTTGTCAGACTGAAAACGGCGACAACCTCAACTGCGACGACAACCTCAACTGCGACGACAACTTGACTTGAACCAGATCCGAGCACTCGTTGCGCCGAATAGTTCTCTCTCCGAAACGAAACCGGAGCAAAAGAAAAAAAAAAAAAAGATGCATTCGTTTGGCTACAGAACCAATGCTTTGCTAACGTTCGCCGTCACCATCCTCGCCCTAATGTGCTCCATGGCTTCTCTCTCCGATAACCTAAATTCTCCAGCTCCTTCTGCCCAAATCCAGGTCTGTTTACATTAGATGCATAGAAATTGGAGTCTTTGAATCTGTTGGAGTTTGAAACCCAACCCTAATTGGTGATTTTTTTTTGGGGATTTTTGTGATTGTAGATTTTGAATATCAACTGGTTTCAGAAGCAGCCGCATGGAAACGATGAGGTAATTTTATGCTATTTTCGGTCAATTTGTTAAGCTGATGCAGGCCAAGCAATGTAAACAATGAAATTCTCTACAATTAGTTATCAAATTTGACAATTTAGGGTTCTTTGTGGTTAAATCTTAGTTAATTGTAAACACTGGATGAACCTTGATTAGGCTGTTAATTTATTCATTAAGCAGATGTTTCAGAAATTAATTGGAAGCGCCCAAGGTTTGCTAATTACTAAAATATGTGTCTTAAATGCTTATTGTAAAAAATGAGTCCTGATAACCAGAGTTTATATAGTTGTTGCTGGATGCATGGATTTCTAGGAGCCAAACATGCGAAACTGGGTCTCAATCGTTACTGTGCAATTTGTATTTGGAACTTGACATATTAGACTTAGAGATGTTAGAGTTTTCTCTGTCAATTCCGTTTGGTTGCTTGAAGTGTTGAAAAAACCTACATGTGCGTGAGAGCATGAACTTGCACCGATTGCAACAATTTTGAATCAGCTGCTTTAAATTTTCTCTTTCAAGCCATGATACAGATGAAATTCGAGTGTGCAGTATTTTATGTTTAATTTGGTCACAGCCAATCAGTTTTTTCTTCCAATAAGATCCTTAGTGATTATATGTCTTGAAGTGGAAATTTGTCAATGTTAAGAAAATGTTGGTACTGACCTCCCTAGAATCTATGTTTCCATATTGCTATAAATCTATATGTTTGGCTGCTTGTACCATACTAATGATATGCTACCTATATATATGATGCTGATTAAGTCATCTTTCACTTGATGTAGGTCAGCCTCACGATGAATATTACAGCTGATTTACAGTCATTGTTTACGTGGAACACAAAGCAGGTATTTTATCTGAAAATCTTTATAATTTTCTTCATTTTATTTACGATGTTGTAGTCATTTTGGCCTGATGTGTTGTGTGGTTCTTGTGCAAATGTAGGTCATCTAGGTGTTCTATTGAACATATCATTCTATATCCTAGTGTCCTATGATAATTTTGAAATTATTTGTTAAATGTGTTGCATGCCTTATGATTGAGACATTATGTTGGGACCATTAATTAGCATCAATATTACCGGCATATTTGTATAAGTACATTAAAATTAAGCTGTCTATGTCATGAGTGAAATGGTTTTTGGTGGTACACTGTTTCAGTTTTATTTAGGGATATTCTTTTTAATTATTGTTGAAGGCTGCTTCAAGTATGCATTTATCACATTAAGGTTTTCCTCAAATATGTATAGTAAAAGCACTACCATTTTTTGCAGGTTTTTGTATTTGTAGCTGCAGAATATGAAACCCCGAAGAATTCCTTGAATCAGGTATCTCTAGGTCCTGCAATTAAGTAATTTCTTTTCAGTTTTAATCCTTCATCTTCACATGTTTAACTAATTATATGTTATGAATTAATGATGGTCTAATCTAGAATCAGTTTGCGGATTTATATTCCTTGTTAAACATGCATGTATTAGTTTGTTGAAAGAAGCCTGTTTCGCTTATTTTCGAAATACTATTTCTTCTACAGATGACCATATCCACTGCTTATAATGGTTTTAATATTGTTTATTAGGTGTCTCTTTGGGATGCTATTATACCAACCAAAGAGCAGGCAAAATTTTGGGTTCAGACTGCAAACAAGTATCGTTTTGTTGACCAGGTGTGCTTGTTTGTTATGAATATGTTTTATTTTTTGTTTGTGCCGGCAAACAAGTGAGCTGGAGTAGGCTCTTCTTTTTGCCATGTTTGAATACCTTTAAACATCATTGTTCAACTTGCAGGGAAGCAATCTTCGCGGTAAAGAATTCAATTTGACTTTACACTGGCATGTCATGCCAAAGACTGGAAAAATGTTTGCTGACAAACTAGTCATGTCTGGATACCACTTGCCTGAGGAATACAGATGATACTGCTTGCTTGAGGAATATAGATGAAGGGCATATTGTTTTTTGTGCGCTTTTTGATTGGAACTTGAGCGATTTTAATATACGAGGATAAAGTCCAGGCAGATTTAAAAAACAAGACATACAAAAGCCTTCGGCGTTGACAAAGCAAATGAATTCTGTTTGGGCTTTTGAGTTCTTCATTGCCTTTTTGCATTTCCTTTGTCTATTATCGTTGCCTTCAATGCTTTTTTTTCTTCTCTTTTTTTTTTGATTTATGCTTTCATTTGGCTAAGCTCTTTTTATTAAATTACCCATTTAATCCTTTTTTTTATTTTGAAATAAAGAGGCTATTAAAGAAATTTTAGATTTTTATTTCATAAATTTTTGATAAAATTGTTATGCTGTAAAGTCTTGCATTTAATGAATGGACAAATGGTCAAGTAGGTCCTTCAACTTGACTATTCGGCCATCTAAGCCGAATTTGAGCTTTTTCAACAATTTGACTCAAAATTTCTATTTTTAGACTTATTAAACCCAAATTTCTAATTTACTTCGCGCGTGATATGCACTTTCACTCAAAATGTACAACTAAATGAATTTTTAATTTCCTTAAAAAATAAATTTTTAATTATATAATAAAAAAATAAAAAATGGACATCCTCTCCTAATTAATGAACCCTCTTTATCACCATCGACAACCACCTCTTAATCACCATCCCACTGCCGCCTCTTCATCACTCAATTTTTTAACAGTCAAACACACAGAATAGCTTTGATTCTTCACTGCTTTTCTCATCCTCCCTTTCCTCTCTTCCATTATATACTTGCCTAAAATAAATTTAGATAATAAAATATAACAGTTTTAATCATTCCGCCTTCTACCACCGCATTTGCCTCTGACTTCTTCTTGCTCAACGACACTTCTGGAATTAAGAAAGCAATATATCGAAACTTATCGGAGAAAAAATGGCCTTGCGTTGTGCCGGTGTTGAGTTTTGTGAACCAAAAAGAGAATTCTGGAACAACCACTGTAGAGGAGGGAGAGAACAAGGAGGAGAATAATGTTCAGTGGGCGTTAGGAAAAGTAGGAGAGGATCGGGTGCATGTGGTTGTATCCGAGGAGCAATGGTGGTTGTTTGTTGGAATATATGATGGTTCAATGGCCCTGATGCACCGGAGTTCTTGATCCGAAATCTGTACAGAGCTTTGTATAATGAACTTCAAGGACTGTTTTGGAAAGTTGAAGACGCCTCTAATGTAGTAGTCGACAGTGACAATACAACTACACTTGCAGAAAAGGTTGTTAAAGGTGACAGAGAGAGTTCAATTAGTGAATTGGAGGTTCAAGAAATTGTAGTACCTAAACCTAATCCATCAGAGCAATTGGATGTTAAAATTGAATCTAGTCATGAAAGGAAAAAAAGGTTACATTTCAATCAGAAGGGATATAGATTGCACAGAGAAAGCGGTTATGGGAGTTTCTTGCAGAGGATGATGCAGAAGAATGGCTTGATCTATCAGGGTCTGATAGATTTAAATTTTTTGTTGATGATGTAATTAGTGTTGGTTATTACTATCAAAGTTGAAATAAGGATTGTCAAAACACAGAGAGAAGAAGAACCTGTTGCCATGGAAATTTGGATTAGAGGGTAAGGAGGAGAAGGTGGAGACTAGTAGTAGAATGTAGGAAAAGGTTTTGAAAAGGCAAAGGAAGGTGGGACGTGTAGACCATGAATTAGTTTTGAGGGCATTATCAAGGGCACCTGAGGTTACTGAACTAGCGTACTTGGATATAACCGATAAAGTGTTAGATACAACTCCTGAGTTGGCATTAATGGATTCATGTTTAATGGTGGTATTGATGAGGGATAAGGACGTCTATGTCATGAATATGGGTGATAGTAGAGCAGTTGTTGCACAGTTTGAACCCTAAGAGATTGGCTCTAATTTGGGCGATAAAGAATTGAGCATTGAGGGGGTAGTTGAGGGTTCAACACCGCCTTTGAGGTTAACTACATTGCAATTGTCCACTGATTACATTATAAGCATTGAAGAAGTAAATTTTCAGTTGACATTTTTAAGGTAGAAAAATGTCATCTGTGAGACTTCCAACAACATGCTTGGTCAGAAGTGTACCGCCCCCTGCAAAGTTGCAAGCACAAGCAAGCCTTGTGCATTGGTAAAGAGCTTTTGTTCTTTTGGTTTTGTGAAGAATGTCTCTAAAGCATTTGGCTTGAAGTCTTCCTCCTTCAAGGTATCTGCAATGTCGAAGATGTACAAGGTGAAACTAATTGGGCCAAAAGGTCAAGACTTTGAGTTTGATGCCCCTGATGATACTTACATTTTTGATGCAGTTGAAAGTGCAGGAGTAGAGCTTCCTTACTCTTGCAGAGCTAGAGCATGTTCCACTTGTGCTGAATAAATGATTTCTGGATCTGTGGACTGATTTTTTTTATTATCCTTCTCAACACTGGCTAAGAAAAATAAGTAAATCTATTGTTAATGCAGTAGTGGAGACATGGTTGTATATTTACGTTCTGGAATTGAAATCTTCGATTTGATATTTTTTGGAAATACAAAGGTAGTTTTCTTTTGGTGTTCTTGATGGAGTTGGTCTTGTAACTGCGTAGCTTTCCAACACCTCAGAAAAAAGAAATCTAAACCAAAGAATTGAAGGGATTTGGCATTCTTAAGGGAGTTGTTCTTGTAACAACTGCAAAGAATACTAATTTTGTAGCATAAACAAGCAGGAAAATGACGCCCTGTTGGTTCGAGGTTATGGATTAGCAACCACATTCTGTTGCACTCTTTTGTTAAAACCTCTAGTTTTTCTTCTGTTTCTCACCTTTGGTAAGGACTTGACAGAACCTGGAGAGCAACTCTGAAGCTTCAGTGACTCCATTTGGGCAAATTTGCTTGCTTCTTCTTGATTTTGTTCCTCGCAATTTTCTTTTCTGGCTGTGCTCTTGCATTTCTTCAATTGAAGCAGTAACCACCGGATGTGGCGGCGGTGATGGCGGTGGAGGTGATGGTTTTGGTCTGAGGAGAAAGGAAAGAGGAAGAAGGGTTTTGGTTGAATATTTTAAATTTAATTTAGTTTAAAAATATTAATAAAATATTTAGTATAAATTTCACTCTATTTTGATAGAGTTTGGGTGACACGTGAATAGTGTAATCCAAATTTAGATTTATTTGATCCTAAAACTAAAAATTTTGGACCTAATTATTGAAAAAGTTTAAATTCGGTTTAGGTGGTCCGAATAGTCAAATTTTAGGGTCTAAATGACCATTTGTCCATTAATGAATTATGATATGGACACTTTGAGCAAAAAAAAAAGATCTAATTTTTTTTTTAATATTTTCCAGTGAAATATGGTTGGCAGTTGGGTACAAGGGATGTAAAAGAAATGTAAAAGAGACAGAAAGAACATTTTTGTTTTTTTCGGGGAAAAAGAAAGAAAGTTGTGAAAAGAAGCATGAAATTTCAAGTGGTATATAATATAGAAATAGAAATATAAGAAATTGTGATATATGACATGAAAATGAAAGAGAACAGAAGAATCCAAGCCATCTATATTTACTAGACAAATATATAGCAAGTGAACTGTGGTGACTGAGGTCAAAACCGTGGATGTCTGTCAATGTCATCTCATTTCTAGAACAAACTTTTTTAAGTCAAAAATATACAATTGTACAATCAAGAATGAGAAGCTTCCGATTAAGTGCCATCTCTGTTGCAGGGCATGATGGGCCATGCCTACCCAAAAATGTAAGGTCTACCAAACTCAAGAAGAAATCTCTTTTTGGAGTTAATAATCACCTGGCATGTGGGCCATGGATTAGAGCTCTACCAAATAAAAGTTTTTCTGGCGATTCTGCTTCATTATAAGATGATGGAAGAGAAAAACATCATCTATTCTCAAGCTCCAGCAAGGGTGGTGGCGCGTGAAATGCAAAGCAAGGGTGAGGGTAGTAGTAGAGTTTCATCGTTAAGCCGTGTGCATTCTGACAGCGATGATGAGGAAACCATAAATGCAATAGTACCAATACCTCCTTCCAAAGCTTTGTCAATTGGAAATGACAGTGTCTCCCAACCAAATCAGGATGATCTCTCTCCAACCTCAAGGCTGTGCCTGTATCTGTATGTTTGACTTAGAAACGGGCCAGGCTTCATCAAAGAGAAAAGTTGAACAAAGGGGAGAAGAGCCCATTAGCCTTGCAGTTGTTCCTGATAGGGTCCAAGCCCATGTTGGTCGTGCAAAACTATTCTGATGGCCAATGGCCAAGAGGAAGAGAGCAGATTTTAAGTTGGAATCTATTCTACCCCCTGTCGAAACAAGCATTATTTGGAGAAAATTGCGCACTTCAGAAAGAATCAAAAGGATAAGAAGCAACTCTGTCAATCACAAAACGCAAAATCAGGAAATTTCTTCTGAAAGATTTACCTAGGTCGTTTCAGCCAATCAGCAAAGGACAATCCTCAAAAGCAGAAGCTAATCAAGGTTCCAACAGGGATATGACAGACTCTGAGTCTGAGCAGCACACAGATGAAGATGTTCAACATGTTAATAGGGAGCCAACTTCTCTGACAGGCTCCTCAAATAGTGCTGCTGACTACCTTCTGCTTGAGAAACAGCTGGTTTTTTGTTTACCTGGTTTTGTTGTTATTTGTTAGTTATGTTTGTTAGGAGCCAGGTAATTGTATGCTGCTTGTTTTGCGCAGTGCAGAATTTTGTCTATTAGTCATCTCTATTACTCTCCTAGTTGTTCTTCTAGTGAGTAACCTCTTCATGACTGGATGTGGTTGCCTTGCACCTGCTTGTACGGCAACCTCTTAATTTTGTATACCACAGTAAGAAGTAAGAAGCTTCATCAAACATGAATACTTTGGTAACATCAAAGAATATATATCTTCACCATCTTTTTATGCCTCCTCTAATACACCATCCTTCATCATTCCAATTCCAAATCGTATCGACTGATTTTGAGTTTTACAATTTCAGCATCCTGGCACTGGCGAACACAAATATATGCCATACAGAAAAATGTGGAAATTAATCAACTGCCCACTCAGAGCTCTCTCATTAAAAAGAGTATGTTATTGTTCTATCCAGAGACATAATATGGGGCTTCTTTCAGCTTGCAGACAATTAGCCATGAGCCTCATGACAGCAGAAGGGAAACCATGGTGTCAACAGATTCAGGTCCATCGTTATTTACACTGGGTATTATTTTTTCGGGAGACACAAACTTCACAAATTCTCTAAGTTCCGTAAAGCTGCAGTGCTCACTATATGGTACTTCATACCTGTTACACATTGAGGAGTTTGTGTACTGGATCAACAAACTGTGTAGAAAAAAAAAAAAATATTATGAGATAGAGAACAGCCCTTCACCTAATAACAGTTCCTTGCTGCCACCTTCTTCCTGTTGACTTCTTTTTTCCCTTACCAAATGTCCATCCAGTTGGAGAGAAGGCAACTATCAGACTGAACCGGCCCTGAATATAAGCAGACACATAAGCGTAAGCAATGCTTGGAGAACTCTCAGCAGTTCAACTGCTAGAACAATACTAGGTCAAGCAAAAACTTGGGTGATGAATAGACCATGCAACTGGACACCCAACCACCAGTTAACAAACATGAGTGGTGTATTTGTTGGTAAACTACTCGGTGGGGAGTAAGCTGGCTGAAAGTATCTTAGGTGCATCAGATGTCTAGATGTTTTCTGATGATTGCATGCTCACCAATATAAGGCAAGAAACTAAACTAAAAGAAATCAACGAGTTTGACATAATGCATATATGCGATATGTTAACTAGAAGACTCAGCATATGGACCTATAGGCTGTAATAACAAAGCACAAAGACAGTTAACTCCTATGCAACACTTGAAAAGCAGGCCAGGTGCCCAAAGCACATGAAACAGTAATCTAGGCAACTATTTTCTGTGTGTTCTTTACATGCTTTTCAAAAATCAATTATCTCATTCATTTCAGAACAAATGTTAGTTCTACAAGTTTATAACTGGGGAAATTGGATTTAGCTCCCAGGTAAAAGTAAAAAATACTAAGGAAGTTCTAATCACTCCAAAAACAATATTACAAATTGTCCTCACCGCGTATTGATTGGATATATGTTTCAGTCTTTTGAAACTTGCCAATGTCCACATAGGCACCACATGGATTTGGCTTTCTTGTTCATTTAATGTGAACCACTGCATATCTTCTTTGGGGAAACCTAGGCTTTCCAAAAGATGGAACTTTGCAGGAGAAACATAAACCTTTCTATGGAGTACACGAGCAACTTCCAAGAACAGCCTTTCCTTTCCTTTTGCAAGACAAATGATATAGAATATGAGCATGAAAAGAGGTGGCATGTGAGAATCAAAAGGTACATATGGACAATAGAGAGAATCTACCAATTGTATAGCTTCCTATTAGAAACAGAGTTTGGAGGTTGAAAGATTCAGCTTGAATAGCTTCAATCACGAACTGTATTACAGCCTCTTGCTTTGGAAAGTCATACTGCAAGAAGTTATGAAATAAGACGAACTTCATGTACCAGATGTATCTTCATTGCACTGAGTTGTAATGCGACATGGTGCTTTTAGAGCACCATAAATAGAGGAATGGAAGGTTGAGTGATGCACGATTGAGGTGATGCTATCACTCAAATGCGGAATTTACCTGGGGATTACAATACGTTGTGTCAAGGATAAGAGTATGGATACGACACAATTGCAAAGCAGTTGTGGTTGCCATCTTTTCACAGAAACGAAAATCTCCTGTGTGTAGAACCGCCTAAACATTCAAATGGCTTGGGGATTATCTTGTAATTTCTAACTAGGTAACAACCATAACATGACAGTGCCTTAAGAAGTCAATATAAAACATACCTTACCATTGGGAGGTTCAAAGAGTATTATGATGGATCCAGGGCAGTGATTTGCGTCCAAGCATGTCACATCAATACCAGCAATACTGGTCTTTTGGTTGAGAGGTAAAACTTGTAATCTGTCCCAAGGAATTCCAATTTTCATATTTACAAGTCTTGCAGTGATCAAGGAACAATAGATCTTCCCATGGCAGAAGGACCTTGTTAACCCTTGATAATCTGTGAAATGATTGCAACACGATTTTTTTCGTTAGCATTGGCAAGCCTTTAATATTTAATGCACTGCTTGAACATACAGATAGGGGAATAAGCCCAATGATAAAAGCCACAAAGTTACAAATCTTAAATTGCACTCTTTAAGAAAAATCAGTTCCTTGAACACAAATTGTCATCCGAAAACAAAAAGCCAATCTATGCAACTACTATTTAGCAGGTATTGCGCAAGTAGGGAGCTAACTAATTCCCTAAGCTATTGACGTAAATTTAGTTGAAATGTGCAAACAAGAAATACTACAAAAAACTTTTAAAATTTGAAAAGTGAAACATGATTAAAAATTGCAGAACTTTTTTTTATCTCAACTAACAAGGTATAGTGAACTAAATTCTGAAGTAGGAATTTTGCTTATTTTGATATGGATGACTTCAAATTAAAAAGAATAAAAAAACTTGCATCGAGTATCCTTTCACTAATCCCATTTGGCAGAATCTGTAAGATGGCTAATAGTTCTAACAGATGGAGAAGAGCAGCAAGACTATAATACTCTGTTTACAGTTTATCATATCGGGATAAAACTAGAGCAACAAGAATATAACTGAACTTACGATCCATATGGAAGTGTGTAAGAAACCAATGGGAACAATCTCCTCTAAGATATTTGAAAGCATCCTGTAGAGATAATCAAAATGAACTAAGCAATGGAACTAGAAAGATCACAAGTAACTGAAAAATAATAAGATAACACCTCTACTAGCATCACATCTAAATCTGCTCCAACTGGAGCGGTATTATCAATTAGAATGCTGAATGTTGTGTTTGAGTTGAGAAGTCATTTCTCAAAAATGGACAAGTAAAAATTTTAGGAATGAAATTTTGCATGATAAATTTTAATAAAGGACGAAAGGCCATTACCGCTCGAAATGGTGTTCCTGGTATGGTGCACCACAAGGGAATATCTTTCATTTTTCCATTTTTTACAGGGTAGTTTTTTGCCATACGTTTATGAACAGAATCTGTGCGACCTTTTGCTAGCCCTCGCTTTTCTGTGGAAGTTGTGTTTGTCTTCCTAACAATGACAGAGCCAGGAAAATAATCTGTAATCAACTTGTTCACAGTTTGTTTACTAGTTTCATCACCATCAACATCGGAAGCTTCCACTTGCATCTCTGCTCCACGAGTACTACATGGTCCAACATCAACAGAGGCATTTGTATCCCTGCAGGTCTCAGCCACTAATTTACACCCTTTTCTAAGCTCTTCAAGAGCATGAACAATCTTCTTCCTGGGACCAAGTGCCGCAACACCTATGCTAAACAGATCCTGCAAAGAATGAAACATGACCCATTGTTAAGCAGTGTGCATTTCAACTTTCAAATACAAGAAATACCTCACCACGTAATACACTGCACTATTTTTCCCTGATAAATTACTTTTTGTGTAGGCTAGAGGAACACTTCCAATTATTCCCAGAACTCTAGAAACCGTGATAAATCTCTCTACTGCTCATGCTAAATTGAAATTGAGTAGGAAGGTACTTGGTTAATATTGCTCTTTAGCTGGGAGAAGCAAGCATAAGGTTGCCAATAAAACATTCATGGCCCACACCTAAAAAACCTCGTTGTTTAAAGCTTTCCATCTCTAGTTTACATTAGTCTCCGTCAGTTCTAGTACTATGTTTTGAACTAGATCAATAGATCTCCATAATCCCATGTGTTATAAGACTTAAATTCTCCTAGTATGACGCACCTAGGCTTGACACAATAAGCTGCTGGAGCAGTACCGAGGTTCAATTGTTTCAAATTTTGATGCTTGGTGTTCAGTCCTCGTATTTCCAATTATCACCTAGCAACCTCAATAATTTCCTCTTTTCAACTAAATTAACAAGGTACAAGCAACATGCGCCCACAAATCATCTGGGTGAGTCAAACTCTCTATTCTACCATAAAAATACTAAAAATGCAAAAAATATAGTGAAGGACTATGTTTTAAGTAGTAGAATTTAATTGAGACATAGTGCGATTAGCTTAGTTAACTTTTGATTTACATTTAGGCAAAATTCATACCTCTTCTGTTAGCCACTTTAAAGAGTCCCAATCAATCTCCTCTCGAACAAAAGCCTCCTCATATCTTTCTAAACCTAAATTTCTTAGCCACTTGATTACAGGGGAAACATCAACATCAAGCTGTGGTGCAAAATGAGTTTCCCTTTCATTGCTCGCAGTAACAACCTGCTAAATAAATGAACATTAACCAAGAGCAATAACATGTCAAAGAAAAAAAAAAAAGTCAGAGAAGCATAAAGCTTACATCTTGGGCATGATTCTCTTCTTTATCAAGACAATCATTAGTATGAATCAATCTAGATTCTTCACTAAGATTCGAAATGTCAATCCCGCAAAGTGGACACTGAACAAATAAACAATCTTCATCTTTCTCTTGATTTTTCATTTCATCGTCACATAACTTAATCAAAACATCCAACTCACCATCTTCATCCCCGCTTAACACTAACGCATCAGCTCCAGAATCACCGACTCCTCCTCCTCCTCCTGACCTAATTAATCTAGCTTCAATTGAATTGCATGAATACCCTTCCTTTTTTGCAAAATCCACATCGTTAGCTTTTCTATAACTGCAATCGATGCTCGACTCTATCAAATCCAAGCTACAATTCTCGTATAATTCCAACTCTTTATCATTACCACCAGACTGCGTCGTTTTTTCGGGATCCACCTTTTCCTTCCCCCCAATGGCCAATTGTTCAGCTCTTTTCAGCGGTCGTTGGCGGTTATTTGTGGGTTTTAAGGGTTTTTTGGAAGTTGAAGTGATGGAGAAAAACTTTTGCTTGTGCTTTGGTTGTAGTAGCTGCTGTGATTGTGAAAGAGAGACCTGGAAATCGTCATCGTCATCGTGATGTGAGACTGCGACCGAACAAGAGACAGAAAGAGGCTGAGACGATGGTGATAATTTGGGCATCGACACCATTTGGTGGCGTTGGATGGCTATTGTCTCCGTCTCCGTCTGCAAATTTTTCAGCTGAAATGTTGGAGGGAAAGGATATTAAATTCAAATTTCTGAACCTAAACGACATGTCGTTTTAAAAATTTTCTAGGGGCGTCCGTTCCTGAGCTTTACTTCACTGCTGTTGAATTTTTATTTGCCCAATGGGCCCATGGGATGGGCCTCCAGACTGCTGCTGCCACGCACACGAAACGTCGTCGCATTGCTGGGCTATCGCCCGCCCCACAAATCGACAAGTCTCGATCTACGCATGGCAATTTTCAATTGCACATGACTTTGACGACAGCGCGATATTTGCTTGCCAGCTAAAATAGATCAAACACCAAAGCTAAAAACAGAAGCAGCTGAGAGACAGTTGCTGCTAACTTAAACTCTCATATCCTCCATAATCCAGATTCCATCGACTCTTAAGCTGCAGAAGCAGAGGCTTATTATTAGTAAGTTTTATCCATCGTCAGCCAGAAATTTCATCTGCATTTGTTTTAATATTTCGCTTGACAACTGTTTTTGAATTGCAGGAACCAGGAGTAATAGCAGTAGTAGTAATAATAATAACAATAATAATTAATGTCGTCGGAGGAGAAGTGGTGTGTTGTCACCGGAGGCAGGGGTTTCGCCGCCAGGCATTTGGTGGAAATGTTAATCAAATTCGATATGTTTTCAGTTCGAATTGCTGATATAGAGCCTGCCATTCAGTTAACTACTGAGGAGGAAAGTGGAAACCTAGGCAATGCCTTGAAATCTGGTGGCGCTAAGTATGTTTCGATGGATCTTCGCGATAAAGCTCAAGTTCTCAAAGGTAGTGAAGAAGAAGAAGGAGAAAATTGGATTGTCAATAATATTGATTTGTGCATAGTATCGGCTGATAAGCATTCTGCTAATTTTTTTTTGTTGTTTTGATTTTGTATAGCTATTGAAGGCGCTGAAGTTGTGTTTCACATGGCGGCTCCTAATTCTTCCATTAATAACTACCAGCTTCACTATTCAGTCAACGTGCAAGGTGAACTTTTTTTGATTTTGGATTTGGATTTGGATTTTTAAGAGTTTATGTTTTTGATATTTATTGCTTTATTTTTCATATTTGATTCTGAAATTATTTTCTGTTTCTTTGAACGTAATTCTCAGGGACAAAGAATGTTATTGATGCTTGTGTTGAGCTAAATGTGAAAAGACTTATCTATACTAGCTCTGCTAGTGTGGTTTTTGATGGGATTAATGGAATACTTAATGGTGATGAAACCTTGCCATATCCAGCTAAGGTATTTATTTGGTGCTTCCTGCTGTTTTTATGAGGTATTAACTTAATATGGTATTAACAGAATTCTGAAATGGAGATGTGATCATTGACTCTTAACTGTTTCAGCCTCTCGATTCATATACAGCAACTAAAACTGAAGGTGAGACTGCAATTCTTAAGGCAAATGGAAGTAATGGGCTTCTAACATGTAGTTTGCGCCCTAGTAGCATATTTGGCCCTGGAGATAGGTTGTTTTTTCCATCTTTGGTTGCTGCAGCGAGGGCTGGCAAATCTAAGGTAATTATGGCTTTGCCACTTGTCACTGACATTCAATATCACTGCTCTAGTTTTAAGAGACTATAAATACTGATAGCCGGTGTAATTTAACCTAAGCATTTCACATTTCATTTTTGGTCAAATGGTGAGATCATTGTGTTGTGCTTTGGCATTATTGCAGTGCTTTTGAATGGGTATTTGAATTTTAAGTGGATTGTGAATTGTCATTCTCATGTCTGATTTGATTAAAAGATGTGAACAACCGATCTAACTTTTATCTTTTATTAGTTTATACAACCTCCAATTTCCATAAGTTTACTGTTGTCCGCCTATAAGTATGCATGACTAACAATGTCTCTTTGTTTGAGTTATGCAAAGTTTGTTGACATTTAAAATTGATTTACATCTATGCCCATCAGATTATTTCTCAATTCTCTTTTACATAGGCAAGCTACAATGCACACAGTTGTGATGTATAAATTGCTGTAGTTTTTTACACTTACTGATGTGCAGTCATGCTATGTTGCCTCTACTACTAATTTGCTTTTCTTTATTATTGATTGAACAGTTCATTATTGGTGATGGTAATAACATTTATGATTTCACATATGTTGAAAATGTGGCACATGCTCATATAAGTGCTGAACGAGCTCTAGCATCAGGGGGGAAGGTTGCCGAGCAAGCTGCTGGGCAGGTACTGTTCTTTTCTTCTTTTCTCTTGTATTTCAATAATATTACATGCTAAACTGGAAAATTTGGAGTCTGCTAAGAGGTAACTGGATTTGCAGGCATATTTTATTACCAACATGGAACCTATAAAATTCTGGGAGTTTACCTCACTTGTGTTGGAAGGTCTTGGTTATGAGAGGTAGGCACTTCTTTTTCTTTCCCCTTATAGTGATTGACATGATCCAAATGTTCTAATATGTTTTATTTGATTTGGTTGACTTTTTGTACCTTCCCTTGACCGGGGTTTACTTTGACAGTGGTTGTTGACTCTGTTCTGTTCCTGAATCTCAGTGACATCTGTTCACTACCTAGATTGTTGTTGTTGGACATTCTCTTTCTTAAGATGAGAAGATGAATTTTTTTAAGGTCTTTTAAAAAAAAGGATTTCTGTGTATGTTGTTTCCATAGCTGGCCTTGCAGTTTCTGTTTCTCTAGGTATTTTAGTCACTGTCGCAGTCATTTTTAAATAAAATTTAGTTTTGCTGTTATTATTGTTGTTATCTTATGGTAATATCAATAAGTTTTATAATTGTCAGTTCCCAATTTCTTTTTGTCCTGCAGGCCAAGGATAAAGGTCCCCTCTCTTGCCGTGATGCCACTTGCGCATGTGGTGGAGCAGACATATAAGCTATTGGGCCCATATGGAATGAAGGTTCCACAGTTGATACCTTCAAGAATTAGACTTCTCTCTTGTAGCAGATCTTTTAGTTGTTTGAAAGCAAAGGATCGACTTGGCTACACTCCCATCATATCGCTTGAGGTTCTTTTGAATGTTTACTCTTTCTGAATTATTTTTAAGTGATGAGTCATTTTTGTTTATTTAACAACCTTGTATGACTACTTGCTATAAAGATTTGAAATATGTTTATTGCTTCTGCTGAACATCTGCGGGAGTTGTGTAGCAGTTGTCAGAATTTATGTTTAAACCTTGTTTTTACAGTTGGCCTCTGCCAGATATGGCCCTCCCAGCTGTTTGGATGCATTAATGCTAGTTCTATACTAACTTGCTAGCACTTTATTATTCCTAGGCCACTAGAATTTTCATGTCTATGTTCTGAGAATTGCTAATGATTTGTAATTTTTCAGCACCCTCTCTCTGAGCTGAATGTTATGGATCGATGAATGCTTTCATGAACATTAGTCAAAACATGTACATTATGTCTCTGTTTCCACTTCAAAATCTTATGTTGGTGGCTCAATTGAGATTCTCTGGTTTTGACTTTTTGCAGGAGGGTTTAAAAAAAACTCTCGAGTCATTTTCACATTTGAGGGCTGAAAATCAACCTAAAAGAGAAGGACCATCTAAGGCTCACAGATGTCTTGGAGGTGGAAGAGGTATGACTGTTCACTTTCTATTCATGACAATAGTCGAAGTATGTCTGACTTTCAGGTCCCACAGATAAGTTCCCTGGAAGCAATCTTACAGTTTTTTGTGGGTTGCCAAGGGGTACATTGGATTTGAAATGAGCTTCTTAGATTTTATGACCCATTTTCTTGTACCATTATGGTGGTTAACTAAATGTAAAACATCAAGTTATATGTAAAAAATGCAGTTTTGAACACAGGAAACTTTGCGAACTTGCTAATGCTTACTGCCACATGATTTTTTTAAAAAACTATTAATGTCATATTAAAAAATATTAAAACAAAGAGGTTTAAGCTGGCAATCGTGGGCCTGAAAATTGTATGTATAATCTACTACTCTAGTACTCTTGGACTTTGCAAATCTAATTTCGAAATTTTGTTTTTTCACTTCTCACTTAAAGGTAGCAGAATTGGGTGACTGTTGGAATTGTAAATAGTTACCTTGGCCTTCGTATCACTTTCTTACTTTTGTGTAACCATGCATTTTGCATTGGTCTTCTGAAAATAGTTTGTTCTGTGTTTGTGTATTTGAGTGTTCTTGGACATTATACAGCGTTGCAAAGCTAATTCAATCTGATTAATGATTCAACATTATTTGAAATTCAGTAGTTCACTATTTTCAGTAATTCAATCTGATTAATTATTCAATATTCACAGTTGCTGATACACTACTTTGGAAGGATAAAAAGCAAACAGTGATGGCATTGTTAATTTTAATTGCAACTTATTACTACTTAGTCACATCTCAGTCTACCATCATTACGGCGCTTTCAAAGCTCCTCATAGCAGCATTGGTCTTCCTGTTTGTACATGCAAATTTACCAGAGAGAATGTGAGTGTTTTCTTGTCTGTTTCTCTTGTCTATTCACTGATTTTACTGTCTTGTATCTGCTAAAAGCACAAGCTTGGCATCACCTCCTAGAATTAATTACTAGAGCATGTCTTATATGATGTTCTGGGATGTTCTATGCTTGTGTCTTACTGCAGCTTGCCTTGATGCAGATTTGGTTATACAATCGAAAAAATTCCAGCATCACATTTTCACTTATCGGAGGAAAAGTCTCACCAAGCTGCTCTTTCAGTGGCTTCATCATGGAATGCTGCTGTTAATGTCTTAAAATCACTTTGCAAGGGAAATGACTGGGTTCTGTTCCTTAAGGTATTGCCATTTCCTGCTTTGACTTTTCAATCTCTTGTATTAGCCGTCATAAATCTTTTGCTGCAGTGTATTAAACTGTCATAGATATGTTTCAGCATAAAATCTTGAAGGTAAATGTTACCTTGAAAAACCTCAGTAGATTGCAAGTGTGTGAGCAGACTGTAGTCTAATACAAGTGGCTGGAGTGTATTTTTTGCTTAAAAAATATGTTTTAAAAAATATGTTTTAACCACAATGCATCCTGTTGACTGATTTGTCTGCTTATGGGCTCATGTACATTGGAAAAGACATGACAAGTCCTTGATCTTTTTTAACTTTTGGCCCATTACTGCTGCTGTTCTGAGTTCTCTATTTCTCTTTTGGTGATCAACTAGGTTGTTCTGTTGCTATTGATTTTTAGCTTCCTTGGAGCGCTTTCACTCAAGAGTGTATTTCTTATAGGTATGATCTCTCTCTCTTTCTCTCTCTCACACACACACACAAAAAATCCTAAGACACACATATGCACACACATTTTTGTCGGCAACTGTGTGAATATGGATACATATGTATAGAAAGAGTTGCTTGCTCTGAGCTGCTACCTTTAGGGAATTGTATGTATTCAGAAAGGTTTGTATTATTATAGACTATCAAAGGTTTGGCATTTTGATTCCTTATACATGCAAGAATTTGAAGTGCTTATGGTGGTTGGTGAAAATATAATCAGAGTTCTGCTTGTAGCGTTGAACTTTTTTGTTCTTCAACAAGTTGCTTTTGTCAGATCATATGATGCAAGGGAATGAACTTCTTACATTTCTTCAACTGCCATTTTTCTTTACTATTGCAGGACTTCCAGCTGCTTTTGTAGCATTTGTTGTCTATGAAAAAAACGAAGAAGCAATTGATGCCAAGTTTTCAGAAGCCCTCTCATTTGTGTGCAGATTGAAATCTGATATGTCCAATAAAGTTGCTGGTGCCCAAAAGAATGAGTGATGGAGTGCTGTCCAGTCGTTCTATTATCTTGTCCAGTAGTAGTGATATTTCCATTGTTTCTAATGCGGCATCCATCGCATCTTGCACCACTACTTTTAGTTCCCACTTACCAGAAAAGAATGAAAGAAAACAAAAAGGGCATTACATTTTCCTTGCAGTCAAACTTGTATCAATTTATATAAATTCCCTTGTTGTTTTGATAATTTGTTGGGGATTTTTATATTTTTTTAATCATGACCTTCATTTTATACATTTCATCTGGGGATGGTGTCATCTTTATTTTTTTTAGGTGGAAAATGAAGTTCAAATCTATTAATTCCAGATTTTTTCTTTAGTGATCCAGTTTTCGCATGAAGTCTATCTAAAACTTTTTGTATTTATTTATTTTTTTCAATTACTCTTTTAACTTTTTTTTTTTGGGGGGTCAGAGCTTCTACATTTGGAAGAGAATTCTTGAATATCCCAACTAGAAGCATGCGCTTGTAATTGTGCCAAACTGGAAACTTTGTGGTATGCTTCCCTGTAGTTGGTTATGAGAGATTCAGCAGAGACAGATATGTTAGGCGCACATGTCAGAAAGCTGGTTTTGATAGAGGTTTTAAAGTTATTACCTTGGTTCGTCCCTTTCTATTTATATTTTACATTTGGGAAGCCAATAAACCTCTACCATATCTATTGAAAGATTAATTAATTATCAATTAAAGATCAAGCAAATACAAGAAACACAAATGAGTTCTAGTATGGTATACTTCACACCAAAATGCATTTATACTGATCAACCACGATGCAAACAACATATACTTCGCGAAAAACAAAAAACATGCAAATAATGTAAAATAGGCCTATTGCTCAGAGCTGGCACCTGAAAACACATATGAACTATTAACACCACAGTCATTTGCATAAACTTCAGCTTCTTCTTTGAATTCCCCGGCGTTGAATGAATCTTCTCCTATGCTTTCTCTTTTGCCTTCTAAGACTTGCAAACCACTTGTGTCCCATTCGATCAAGTATTGCGCATCCAATGAAAAAGCCAACTACCAGTCCACTTCCATATCCCATCGATACAATTTTCCAATCAAATAGACCAGTACCTGATGAATCCTCATCTTCTTCGACTGGTGGAGGCACTGAATCATCAACTTTACCACATTTCCATGTTAAAGGCGATCCGCATAACCTCAAGTTCCCTTCATAAGAAGCATTTGGAAACGTGTTAAACTGGTTGCCCTGTGGTATAATTCCCTCTAGTTGATTATATGACAGATTCAGCACCGCAAGAAAAGTTAGGCTTTTGAGTTGTTGAGGAATCTTCCCGAAAGTTGGTTTTGGGAAAGCTCTAGGGACTCGAGCTCCTTTAGGTCCCCAAGTGACGAAGGAATATGGCCGATGAAGTTGTTTCCTGACAGGTTGAGAACTATCAGGGACTTGAGATTTCCAATTTCTTCTGGAATTTCTCCATGGAATCTGCTGGTAGATAGATCAATAGCAGTGAAAAATATAAAGATTTTCTCCATCTCCATCTTCAATCCCTTGTTCATAATTGTCACTGACAGCTTGTAGTAGTCATTCTCTCCAACATACTTTGCCTTAGATCCCTCATTGCCAGCCGTCCACATTGCCACTAAACTTTGAAAAAGATCTTTTGACAATTCACCTGTAAATTCATTGTAAGACAAGTCCAATATATGCAGCCTTGGGAAAGCAGCAAGATGGTTGATGTGACCATGTAGTTTATTTCCTCGCAATACAAGAACCTCCAAAGCAGGAAGTTTGTGCAACCAGAATGGAAAAGTATCATGTATGAGGTTGTTTCCGATGTCCAAAACCTCCAGGCCCGTGCAATTGCTTAATGACATTGGCAGTTGCCCATCCAAATTGTTGCCATTGAGTTTAATTGATCTTAGGCCTGTAGTGTAGTGGGAGGACCCTCCACCATGGAGTGCCTCACCACTAATTAGTTTATTAAAAAAAAAAAAAAAAAAAATTGCAGCCACAAAATGTGATTTTGGACGTGGCTTAAATTTTTGCCACATGAAGATGACCAATTGTGCCTATAAATAGGCATGCTCTTGCATTGGTTTTACACACCAAAAATTAGAGAAGCAAGAGTGAAGAAAGCCACAAGCAAGAGAGTGAAGTGAGCTTGTGAGAGCCAAAGCAATTTGCTTTGATGAGTAGAGTGTGCGAGAGTGAAATTATTTTAGAAAAATATTTGGGAAATTTTTCTAAAAGGGGAGTGACAAAATAGTGAGTTTGGGAAACACTTGTGTGTTACTATTTTGGGTTTATCTCAATTTATTGTATTATCTCTCACTTTGTACCCATTAATTTTATTAGTGAAAAAAATATTATTCGAAGTTTGTCCCGTGGACGTAGCCCAAATCAAATGGTGAACCACGTTAAATTGCTGGTGTTATTATTTTACTCTGCTAATTTAATTTTAATTTATCCGCTGTGCCCAACAAGCTCTTTGCTTCCAAATGAGAGATTATGTAAACAGTAGGGTATGGATCCATAAAGGGAATTTTTTGAAAGATCCAATAAGCTGACCTCATTCAGTTGGCACAACCAATCTGGAACAAAGCCATCTAAACGATTTGCTGCCAATGAAAGAACTCGTAAGTTTGGAAAATCACCAAATCTATTCAAAATGCTGCCGGACAAGTTGTTATCTCTCAAGTCCAATGTCAACAACGTTGACGAATTCAGAAATGCTTCTGGCATTGATCCAGTGAACTTGTTCCCTTGCAATTTTATATACACTGGCTCTGGTTGTAGGTTGAAACAAGAAGGCAATGATCCCGATAAAGAATTATAGGATAGATCTACATAATAATGTGAAAGAATTTCACATGAAATCGGACCTTGAAAATAATTATAAGATAGATCTATGAATTGAGCTAAGCGATAATAATTCAAAGAAGCATTGAAGTTACTTATCCAGCTTGGAATCTCACCATAGAAGCGATTGTTGCTAATATCCAGTACCCCTAGGCTATAAAACCTGGTGACCAAACTTGATAGATTTCCAATGAACTGATTGTCGTTCAATTCCAGATACCTTAAATAAGTCAAGTTAAATTGACTCGTAAATATTTGGCCGTGGAATTTGTTATGAGATAGCTTAAAATTTACCATGAAGATGCCAATTATAACTAGTTTCTCCGGTATTTCCCCTGTTAAATTATTAGAAGACAAATCCAAACTCTCCAATCTACAATCTTCTTGAATTGAGAAAGGAAAATTACCTTGGAAACCGTTTTTTGATAAGTTGAGGAACATCATGCTTGGAAACATTTTTCCTTCAGTTTCTTGAAGCCGTCCACTAAGGTCATTATCCGAGACATCCAACCAAGTAATTATATTGGGTGGCAGATGAAATTGCCCGATGAAGCAATTATTCTTGAGACTCAGAACATCAAGTGCTGTATTATTCTCAAGTAACCAATTGGGAAACCTTTCTTTTATTCTGTTATGAGACAAGTCAACCAATTTCAAACTGGACTGATGAAAGACAAATTCAGGAATTTTCTCGAGTCCACATTTTTGCAGGACAAGAGCCTGTAACTGAAATGATGGAACCCAATCAGGATATTCAGTCACAACCTTGAATTTGTCGTTGTCGCTTCTGAATTGAACCACTTCAAGGCTGGAATGGTTAGCAAATGATTTGAAAGAGAACAATCCCTCAAAAAGATTATTGCTAAGATTTATATGCTTGAGGGAAATGAGGCCAGCTAGCCAAGATGAAGCAATTTTCCCTGTGAATTTGTTCCCAGACAGATCTAAGAATGTAAGATATGTGAAATTGCGTAGACAGAGAGGAAGACTGCCTCCAAAACCGTTGTAGCTGAGATCCAAGTATTGAAGTCTCTTCAAGTCACACAAACCTGTCAAAGAGGTAACACGGATCAGTATTTGCTATAGTTTTCATTGTAATCCAAACACATAATTTAATTATCCATTTTTTTATAACATGTAAAAATCTCACTGTTTCTTGCTTGACATAACTTAAATCTAATCAAGCTAAGACAACATACGGGCTAATGTTTTGGAATAAATGTAATAACAACGGACTAAAATTAAAAAAAAACGAATACAATAGATGTCTGTTTTACTTTGTGCTGGCACAGCCACAGTACTTCCACGCGACATTAAGAAATTGTCATTTAGTCGGAGCACCCTCAAATTGTCCAATTTACTTAATTCTGCGTAGGAGACAAGAGGGAGGCATAAGATATGTATATATAAACTCAAGGATCGCCATTGTTGAAGATCAAATGCTACAGGTTACATCTATTTAAATGAACCTGGCAAGAAAATAAATAGATATATACAAACTGTTGTATTATAAAAAGGAGGAAAAATTGAAGCATAAAAAATGGTTAAAGGACAAAAGATATTGAGTTGTAGATACAACGAGACTTGTAGCACATATATATTGACGTACCTTGGTTAAAAAGTGGCCATTCTATTCTACTATTCCCGGACAAGTCTAGAGTCTTGAGGGAAGGGAACATGCTGGAAATGTTCAATATAACATTATTGAACCCATTCCAAGACAAATCTAAGTACTTTAACTTGCTCAGCTTTGACAAATTTTTAAAATCTGCACAGCTTTGAATGCCAACAGAAGGAAAATACTTGATAAGGCATGCCATTTTACTTCAAAACTGGTATCAATGCAAATTTATAGACGTAATATATGAAGTAAAAAGTTTACCTGGAATTGGCTGATCGATATTGAAATGATTACCACCCAGGTTCAACGTTTCTAAATTTTGTAAGTTACTCAGTTCTGAACCAAGGTACGTATGAGATAGTAAAAGAAATAATTTTTTTTTATATTTGTTACAAGAGAATGTGAAAAATTAAAGTCTTAATTGAAATTAAATTTATACATATACCTTTAATCGGTAAGGAACCTCCGTTAAAGTTGTAACTTAAAATTAAAGTCTTAAGTGATGTAATAGCAGCCAATGATGAAATGATATTTCTGTTGAAACAATTGTAACGAAGGTTTAAGGTCTCTAACTTCATCAGTCTTGATAATCTTCGGAAATTTGCTAAATTAATTAGAGAGATATTATTATAGCTATCTCAACAAATAAAATAAAACAAAATCTTATATTAAAAGGAACCACTTGTGAAATGTTTTAGTACTGCTACTGAGTTATGACCCAAAAACTTAAAACCTTCGAAAAAAAATGTATGATAAAAAAGGCAGAAGAGAGAACACATATTGACAAAGATAGAGCAGCAGAACATGTACATATAGTCCCTTATAAAGAAGGTAATTACCTTCTTTATCAATCGAACCAGAAATTGAATTGAAGGATAAATCAAGACTTTTGAGCTCCTTAATTTGCTGGAACATTGAAATGTTGACTATCCAATTATACATGTTACAGTCGTAGTTAGGCCCATTCTGTTCAGGCCTTGTATTATTGAGGGAGAGCTCAATTACGTGACCTGTGGTAGAATTGCAGGTTACTCTCTCCCATTCACAACAGTCGCTCTTTGGATCATCAACCCATGATGGAAGAATATGATCTGAATCAGACCCAAGAGATGTTTTGAATTGTAAGAGAGCTAATCTTTCTTCTTCAAAACAACCAGCTGCTTTGTATCCATGCATTTCAATCCATAACATCAGCACCCATAGCAACAAGCATTTCACTGACACAAACTCCATTTGAAAAATCATGGAGTAAATTAGGACACAATAATGATGTATGTATGTATACTGGGGTTTTACTTTTATATAATGACATATGTATACTCCTTAGTGATATTCGGAGTAAATTGGAAGACTTGGTCGCGCCCCTTTGAGTAGTGTAATTATATTTTGATATATACGCAGTGGATCAGGTAAGACACTAGGACCAGCCCTAGCGATAGCGGATTATAAAAATTAAGTACTTAACCCATAAGCGCTAATCAGATGGCTGGAGTATGATATCGCTTAAGTTAAGGTCTCGGATTTGAGACTCATCATATACAGAACTGTTAATACGAAGACCTTTGCCGCCGATGGAAGTCCAATCCGGATCAAATTTAGATTAATTGAATCCTATGAAATACCAAATATCGGGTGCATCAGTTGAAAAAAAAAATTAAGTACTTAAATACGACATTTTATGTTTTAGAATTATACTTTATAATTATGATAATAATATATGACAATATATTATATTGTCACAAATATATTAAAATTTTGTAATAATTTATCACAATAATGTCACTAATTATTATTATGAAATAAAAAGTAAAACTTTTTTGTAACAATATTTTTAAATGTAATTGAAAATATGTTTGTGATAAGTTAAATTTGCCACACAACATATATATTATTTAATATTGACACAAATATTTTGATTTTATAGATAGACATGTTTCATTTGTTACCGAAATATATATAATAGATTTTTTTTTATTCATTTAAAAATTGTAACAAATAAATTTTAATATTCGTATCAATTTAATATTATATGTCACAAAAAATTGAACAAAAGCTTCCAAATTTTTTTTTACCCGCCTCTATAAAACAAAAGGAGGGAAATAAATACGGGAAAATCAATTTCATATAATTTTTTTGGTTATTATGTACTAGTTTTTTTATTTGATAATTTTTATCTTTATGTATAATTAGGTTTATCCTTATAATTAATTTCAATCCTATTAATTATCAAACACTTTAAAGTAATCTTATTTTTTGATTGTAATCAAACACTTTAAACACTTACAAAAACAGGATGTTCTTTAATCAAAACGTTCTTCTTTAAACAATACGAGTATTTTTTTCATAACCAATCTGTTCTTCATTAAACACATTAAACAAATCTTATTTTTGCATTTTAGTTCCTTTTTCAACCAGAATTCATTTTTGCAATTAAAAAATGCAGTAAGTGAATTTTTTATTTATTATAATAAGCACTTCAATAATTTAATGTTAATAATTTAATTCATTATTAATTTATTAGGTAATGAATATACAATAATATATCATATTCAATGTAAGTAGTATTATCAGTTTTAATTGTCTTATTTAATTTTGAATTATTTATTTTCATTTACTTTTATTGATTTTTGTACTTTTTTTGAGAGAATATTGATTTCTATACCTAAAAAATATGTATTGTTTAATTTTTTCAATATTATTTTTTTGGGTGTTTATTAATTTGGCCTGTTTTAATTTTGGTTGCGGTTGTGTTGGTGTGTTGGCAATTATATGATATAGGTGTCGGATTCTATCCTTTTATCCCTAAAATTTTCTTTTATGGTGGGAACCACAGCTGGTTTGATTTGCCTTTTGTATTTTATGTGTTTGTTATATGGCCAAAGAAAAGATGTGGTGAGGTTTCTCATAATAAGATTTTGTTATTAATAAATACAATGATTTGAAATTAAACAATAAAATAGATGGCATGGTCGGCATGGATCATATTAATACTGACAATCTCATGAATAGTAATGATTTTATAGGTTTCTAATAAAATTCAAATGGTGATAGAAATTAATAAATTGAAAGGCACAAAACACAAGAATTTTTCTTGTGGTCAGATCAGGCAGCGGCTTATTTTGAAATCAAACAAGAAAATGGTTGCAGCATGAAATGCCATATGTCAATTACATGGCATTAGTCAGTTAAAAAAAATTATTACATGGCATTGGTCTATATTAAGTATAGCTGGTCCCTTTATTATAAAAAAATTAAACGGCAACATAATATATATAACTCATTTATTTAAATAATTATATAAATTATAAAATTTGATATGATACATTTAATTTGTATAATACTAATTACCAATAAAAATATTATTTTTCACAAAAAAAAATCTATAATAATATCCATAATCCATCAAGTTGCATAATACAATGTCAATAATTGATATAATTTTTCTAAAACCTAGTCAAAGTCCGTATCTTCTTCTAAAATAAGAATAAAAAATAAATATAAATAAAAAATATTTAAATAGTTCGTGTCGACACGTATAATTAAACAGATTATAATGGATTCACGTATCAATCCATGACATGATTTGATTTATATTATATCATAAATGGATTAATATGTTTCTGACACAAACTCATTTAATTTCAACATTAATTTATTAATTTTATGCATTAAGCGAATCGTATTTGCATGTCATTACCTATTTTGACACTCCTAATTTTGAGCTTATTTCAAGAGTTTGTTTACTTAAATTTACAATTTTAATTTCAATTAGTATTATATATATATATATATATATATATAT
>CATIWM010028627.1:0-11395 GCA_949671775.1 Mallotus repandus | reverse complement strand
CTTGGCTAGCTTGTTTGCAGATGATACTATTTGGTTTGGCCAAGCAAATCCTTTGGAAGCTCATAGATTAAACATTCTGCTAGATCAATGCATGGGTGCTACAGGGCAAAAGATAAATAAGAGCAAATCTAGTATCACTTTTAGTAAACATGTTCCAGTTGATATGAGGGTTAGAATTAAAGAGATTTTTGGGGTTAAGGAAATGATTATGGGAGAGACGTATTTGGGGTTGCCATCTGAATGGGGCAGATAAAAAATTCAAACCTCTAAATTTATTTTGAACAGATTAAAAGAAAAAGTAGACTCTTGGAAGCATAAATCTCTTTCATATGGGGGACGGGGGTAATGATCAAGTCTGTCTTTAACAGCTATTCCCTCTTATGTTTTTTCTTGTTTTAAATTTCCGAAAACTTTTGTTATGGAGGCTCAAAGGATTCTCAACCAGTTTTGGTGGAAGGGTAGTGAAAATGAAAGAGGGGTAAGGTAACATAAATGGGAGGAGCTTGCTAAATCAAAAGCAATTGGGGGTTGTGGGTTTCGAATTTTTAGTTTGTTTAATATAGCTCTCATGGGGAAAAATGTTTGGATAATTATCAATAACCTTGAATCTGTGCTTGCAAAAATCTTGAAGGGAAACTATTGTAAAAGTGGGGATTTCTTAAGTGTTAGAAGGGCTAGAAGGGTCTCGTGGGGTTGGAGTAGTTTTCTTGAAGGAAGGGATTTAATTAAGCAAGGGCTTAGAAGAAATGTGCTTAATGGTCATGATACTCTCTTTTGGGAGGACCCCTGGATCCCATCTCTTCCTCAATTTAAAATTCAAACCCCAAAGCCTCCTAATTCTCCAATTAACAAGGCAGCCGATGTCATTGATAGAAGCACAAACACTTGGAATCTAAATCTCCTTCGGTCCATCATATTTAATGCAGAATTAAAAGCTATCTCAAAGATCCCCTTGAGTAGAACTGGTCATAAAGATAAGTGGGTTTGGCAGTTTGAACCGAAAGGTGCCTATACTGTCAAGTCTGGCAATCACACTCTTGTTGACAAAACTCAAAATGGGCAGATGTCTGCTTCTACTTCCTTCTCAACCAATAAAAAATTCTGGTATTCGGTTTGGAGGAGGAAAGTTCCCCCAAAATTGCAGGTGTTCTTTTGGCATGTCATGTCAAATTCCTTAGGCTACATGCAGAAGCTTTATAGAAGAGCTTCCTCACCATTATGTCCTCTTTGTAAGAAGCAAGAGGAATCAATTGAACACTTATTTTTTCTTTGTTCAGTAGCAAAGAGGATATGGTTTATTTCCCCTTTGGGTTTCATTCCTGAAGATAATGGCTTCCCTTCGGTCCATAGATGGTGGCTTGACATGTGTTCCTTGTTTGAAGATCCTAAAAAGGAAGAACTCCTTGATTTAATTATTTTTATTTTCTGGTTTATTTGGAAGAATCGAAACGATAAAATCTTTGCAGGCAAGGAGAACGATCCCCGGGAATCAATCCACAAGGCAATAAATTACTGGAATCAAATGAAGAGTACTCCTTTTTCACGCAGTCATATTGCACAGATGCAGGCTGCTCCTCCTCAGCAGGCTTCGTGGAGTGCTCCTCCTCAAGGTTACATGAAGTTTAATTCTGATGCTAGTTTTCTTGAGGAAACTGGTTCGGCTTATATGGCAACTATTATGCAGGACAGCAGGGGTTGTTTAAGGTATGGATTTTGTTTTTTGAGACTTGTTTCATCAGCTATTGCAGGAGAAGCTATGGCTCTTCTTGCGGGAGTTCTAATGGCTAAAGCTAGAGGGCTTCGTATGGTGATTTTTTAATCTGACAACAAGCAACTGATTGATGCTATTCAGAAGTCGGAAAGAGGTATTCCATGGGATATTGAAGCTTTTATTTGTGATATAAAATTGCTTGTTTGTAATGAACCTATGTATACGTTTAGACATATTAGTAGGACAGCTAATAGAGCTGCAGACTGGGCAGCGAAGCATGCAAATGTTTTTTATATAAACTCTGCTTGGACTGTGAACTCACCTCCGGATCTTGTTGCCATTTTAAACTCGGAAGCCTGTGGGCTTTACAGTTAAAAATGACACTTTGAACATACAGTGCAGAAGCCCAAACCTGAAATGGTAATTCCCACTCCTCAGCTGTTGATAATAATCCTAAACCTCGATAAGTTTTCAACTAAACCAAAAACCAAATAGCGAGCCATCTTCTACCTTCTAAACCCTGAACCCCCCGATCTTCAAATTCCCATTTCTGTACCCTTTCCTCTAAAACCCTAATCTCCAATGGCACTTTCAAAACCTACCTTCTTAACCCACCTCAAATCGATCGCCACTTTCCGCCACCTTCACCGCCTGCATCACCCGGCACCTTCAATAATCTCTCTCCGTTTCCTCTCCTTCTCTTCTCCTGAAGAAGCCGCTGCAGAACGACGACGTCGTAAACGCCGTCTCCGCATCGAACCTCCACTTTCTTCTCTTCACCGAACCCAACAGCAACAACAACAAAAAATCCCCAAACCCATCCAAAACCCGAATTCTCCCAAACTCCCTGAACCCATCTCTGAGCTCTCCGGAAAGCGCCTTGACCTCCATAATCGCATTTTAACCCTTGTCCGAGAGAATGACCTTGACGAAGCTGCGCTTTTCACGCGCCACTCTGTTTACTCTAATTGTCGCCCCACTATTTACACTGTTAATGCTGTGCTTAATGGACAGTTACGGCAATCAAAATATTCCGATTTGCTTTCTCTTCATCGGTTTATTATTCAAGCTGGTATTGCTCCGAATGTAATTACTCATAATTTGATTTTTCAGACTTATCTTGATTGCAGGAAGCCAGATACTGCACTTGAGCATTATAAGCAATTGATTAATGATGCACCTTTTAATCCTTCTCCGACTACTTATCGGATTTTGATTAAAGGGTTGGTTGATAATGGGAAGCTTGATAAGGCTTTGGAGTTGAAAGAGGAGATTGTTGGGGTTAAGGATTTTACACCCGACCCTCTTGTTTATCATTATTTGATGGTTGGCTGTGTTAGAAATTCGGATTCAGATGGTGTTTTTAAGCTTTTTGATGAATTGAAAGAGAACATGGGTGGGGTTGTAGAGGATGGAGTTGTTTATGGTGCGTTGATGAAGGGTTATTTTATGAGGGGAATGGAAAAGGAGGCTATGGAGTATTATGAAGAGGCTGTTGGTGAGAATTCAAAGGTTAAAATGAGTGCTGTTGCCTATAATTCAGTAGTGGACGCGTTGTGTAAGAATGAAAAGTTTGATATGGCTTTGAAATTGTTTGATAGAATGATGCAAGAACATAATCCACCTAGGTATTTGGCAGTTAATTTAGGGAGCTTTAATGTGATGGTTGACGGTTTTTGTGCGCAAGGGAGATTTGAAGATGCTGTTAATGTTTTTAGGAAGATGGGTGATTATAGATGCAGCCCTGATGTTTTGTCTTTTAATAACTTGATTGACCAATTGTGCAAAAATGGAATGTTGGTTGAGGCTGAGGAGCTTTATGGAGAGATGGATGGGAAAGGGGTGAAGCCTGATGAGTGCACTTATGGTCTTTTGATGGATAGTTGTTTGGAGAAGGATAGAATTGATGATGGAGCTGGATACTTTAGAAAAATGGTGGATTCAGGGTTGAGACCTAACTTGGCAGTTTATAATAGATTGGTTGATAAGTTGGTTAAAGTGAAGAAGATTGATGAAGCAAAATCATTTTATTATTTGATGGTGAAGAAACTAAAAATGGACAATGCTAGTTATAAATTTATGATGGAGGCATTGGCTGATGAAGGGCAAATGGATGAACTGCTTAAAATGGTTGATGGAATGTTGGATGACGATGCAATTGATTTTGATTTAGAGTTGCAGGAATTTGCCAAGGGATTATTGGGAAAGGACGGGAGAGGAGAGGAGTTGACAGAGCTTATGGATAAAAAGGAAAAGGAAAAGGCTGAAGCTAAGGCCAAGGAGGCTGAGGCTGCTGAAGCAGCCAAGAGAAGTGCAAAAGCTGCTGTGGCTTCTTTGCTTCCGTCTAAATTATTTGGGAATAAAGAAGATGAGACAGGTTCAAAGGGGGCCGATGGGAATGCTGTCGAGACTGCACCCGTAAAAGAGGGTGCTCATGTTGAGGAAGCTACGGTAATGGGGTCTGCTGGTGTTGACAAGAACATAAAGGAGGAAGTGATCAATGATGAGACAGTCTGACGCTGCCACAACAGGGCAGTAGGTAAGATAGATTGGATGAGCTAATGAGAAAGGTAAATCTTTTGTGCTCCGTTCTTCACTAATGTAACTAACATGTTAGGGAATCACTATGGATTTATATGTTGTGTCACTCTCCATTCTAAGAATTTCGTTGGTTCTCATTGCAGAAGCAAACACTAGAGTTCTACGATATCTTTTTTTAAATTATTATTATTATTATTATTTTTGTAAACTCTCATAGATAATTGAAGAAATTCTAGTGCCATAGTTTTATAGTCTTTGGTGAGAATTGGTAGCAGTAGTAATATATGCCTGGTCAATGCTTCTATGAATGGATGCGTGATTGCTTTGCATAAAAGATAGCAAGGAAAAATGATGCCACATTTTTGAGGTAATCAAAAAACTCTTCATACTAGATTCACCTTCAACTTCATTTGTGCACCTAAGCCTTTTAAGAATCGAAATTTTTTAATCCTCAAAACAACAGTATCCTCTTGGTTTTACATGAAAAGATCTTTGTAACTTTTATATGCAATTTTTGCTTAAATCTTAAATTCATAGTTGAGAATTAATTGTTCTTGAATTAGGGTTAATTATTACAAGGTTGTATAATTGGAAAAAATATATATTTTTTAAATAGGTCTCGAGTTCAAGTTTATTCATCCATCAATATCAGCAAGAATTTTAAATTTTATGGTAAAAGAAGCAGCAGCTACATTATGCGAAGAATCAGCTGCCCTTTTGCGATGGAAGTTATGAAAATCTGCCTCAACTATTTTTGTGATATTTGAACCAAATTTAGGTGCAATCCCATTTTTAAGGTTTAGTGCAAGTCACTTAACTGAAAGGGTATAATTTCTTTACCTATTTGGTACGTAGGAAATTATACATATTGATGTTTGCACACTTTTTTATTTAATTAATTAAAACCTAAATTACTATGTATAATAAGAGAGCTCATCAAACACGAATTCAAGCCAAGGTTGAGCTAGATTTTTGAAAATTTAATAAGTTCGAGTTCGGTTCAAGTTCATTAATTTTTAAATAAATCAAGCCTAAATTTTTAACGGTTCAGCTTGGTTTAGTTCGATTACACCCCATTACTGCTGTGTATTAAAAAATAAAAATAAAGAAAAAATACCCTAAACTGTTGCAGACAGCATAATGGCCAATGCCTATTGCCAAAGAAAGTAGTGTCCACAAATGGGGCATGTATTAGCGTAAATATATTAAGATAATTTTTATTCTATTATAATTTTTTTTACAAAATAAATTTTATTTTATAAATAATTATTTTAAGTGTGTAAAATAAATTTTATTCAATGTTGATAAAATAAAAATAAAATGAAATATTAAAATGACAATATTAATTGACGATCTTCACTCAACATTCTGCACATCTAATTTTGAGCTTTTCTGAGTTCATAAATTGGTTGAAGTGATTTAATTTCTTTAACATAAGGGAAATTAAGGGGGACAAATATTCAAACTCTACTCTTCATTTTTAGATGGTCACATTTTATACCACTTGAACTATACATGGGAACACAAACTTATTATTTAGTATCTCACTGACAATCAACGAAAAGGTCATTTAGTACAAGGGATGTTAATTTGAAAGAAATTTTAACATACTTTCAAAAATAAAGGAGAGCTCTTGTGTATTATACAAAATTTTAGAAAGGTTTAAATTATTTAACTACTCAATTTTTGAAAGATTAAGTAATCTATTGGTATAACTCTTTGATTTTTGCTTTTCTTCTATCCCTATTAAAAGGAGAAAAAGAAGAAGAAAAAAACCTTAAAACCTATTTAGTTTTAGAAAATAACGCCATTTTCTAGAAAACTTTTTTAAGAAAATTGGAAAATAAAAGTTGTTGTTTAGTCATGATATTTTCTAACTTTAAAAAATTAGAAAACTATTTTCCAAATTTTTCAAATTATAAAAGGCTTTAGAAAATTAATTTTTGGTAAAAAAAAAGTCAAATATTTTTCACATTGATGCAGGTACCAAAAAAATCATTTAGACGAGAGATTTGACTGGCAAAAGATTTGAAATTTAAACAGTGGATGAAATTTTCATTTTAATTATTTACCTGCAATGAAATTCTTATATTTTGATTCTAAAAAATAATAGTTGATACAAATAAACTATTTTTGATAAAATAACTTTGTTTCTTTGCAGCATGATTGATTGAACCAAAATGTTTATTTAAAGACAGCAATTGTTGCCCAGATCATACTCCAAAGATTGGTTTAAAGAGAACAATAGCTTTGTCTGTGCCATGATTGAACCACATTTTTTTTCTTTTTCTTTAGTTGTAATAGATATTGTTAAGGGGTTATATTAACATACTCCAGAAATTGGCTTAATCTCTCTTCAGTCCTTAATTTGAAAGCCTCAAGAAAAGAAAAAAAAAAAGAAAAAGAAAAAAATAAGGCTGCTTATCATACAAGTTGTAGAAACTGGGAAAATATTTCCATCCATCACAACATACCAGGGCAGAGGATGGGTGAGATACATACAACACAATAACAGTTCCACACACAAATCTGGATAATGTTGTCAAAATCACTTGCTTTAGCTACAGAGATTTGGTATGCACACACCAGCTTCTGAATTTTGTTGTTCCTTCCATATCCTCCCAGTAACTCTAAGCTTCAGTTCCTTCCTATCCCCTCCAGAGAAGAAAAGTGCCATATTTCTTTGAATAATAAGACCATCATGACTATCCCTTACTTTCCTGTGGCTATCTCGGATACTTCTTGGTGTACCCTCCCAAATAAGCTTCCTGCCATTTGCCCCAACCTCGAGGCTATAACTATAATTACGTGCTTCTGTCTCATCGCCCATGAAACGGAGGAATGCCATGTAAACAGGTGCCATGCCAAGCTGAAAGGCTTCAAAATGAAGGCAGAAATATTGACCAAAACAATGGAAGACCTGGTAAAATAGCAAGCAAGTCACCAGGATTAGGGTATTGAGAACCATATCAAAGAGGGGTATTCATAATGACAAAAAAAATAATAACCTACAAATGGCAGTGTCACAGTTGTTTATCCAGATCAAAGCACAGTGTTGCAAGACATTCATTTTGCAATGGACTCCTAATCAGCACCAAAACCACATACTCCTGCCTAACTGTGTCCACATAGGCAATTTGATCATATTAATCACTTGATGCACTTAATCATTACCAATGTGTTCAGGGATATACCGAAGTAGGTGCATGTTACCATAACTTTGTTCTCTTTACTTTGTTTCTACTTTGCTTCACATTACCACAAGATGAGATTATTTATACACATCCAATCGTGGTTTATTTAAAAGTAAAATTTACTTTGCAAAAAACGAAGCCACTCTAGAATTATCCTATCAAAAAATTGTTCTTCCATTCGAATATTCGAAGTGACTACCAAATGCACCACTATTCACAGTTTGAAATGCCATCATCACCTGGTTCGACCGATAATACTTGGGATTATCAGGCCATCCCTTAGGTTTGAACGAAAAATATTTGCATCCTTCCATTTTCAAAAGCAAGTAATGTAAGTTATGAATTACTTAGGAATTTTATTAGAATTGAAATTCAGAAACAAAACTTTAATAAAATTTTAGCTTGAATACTAAATTCTGGTTAAATTTTATAAAACAAGGACTGATCTATCATAAAATCCATAAATTCATTCCTCCTGGACCAAAAGTATTGCCTCATTAGCAAGTTACAGAAACTAATATATTTAAAATGAGAGGGACTCCAGTGACAGTTACACGAAGCCTCAGGTAAATTTTGTAATTATGCCTTGAACAACTAACAGAACTAAAAAATGGCATCTGATCATCACACACATGTATGGCATATCAAAGCATTATTCTTTGCTTCAATAAACAAACATTTATAGAATCTAAAAGACAATGCTAAAATTACCGTCAACATCCAAGTCGCATTCTCCACTTCACGGGGATTTGACTTAACATAACGATGGTTGAAAGTACATCCAGTGTGCATGTCCACCTTGTGATCGTCCCTCAAATGAGCAACTAGGAAAGGAATATCTCCAACAATTGAGCATTCCGATCCAGCATAAGGGCAATTATATGGCCTGAAATTGCAAATTGTCTCGTGCTTGAGTTTACTGTAATATGGAAATATCTCTGGGCACCCCAAGTTATAATATTTGCAGGGCAATTCAAGTGACTCAGCAACCTTCTCCAATGCTAAACACCTGATATCTCCAAGCTCTTGTCTACATGTAGGGCACCTGTTGTGTACCCTTGTTTTACAGGTGGAACACAGTGTGTGTCCATTATGACACTGCAAAAAACAAAGCATTTATAATGCAGACTCTAGCACAAATACATATATAGGCATGCTTAATTCAACTCATAATATTTGCATCCTCTCAAAACTTAACAGGAGGCATGAAAAAGCAAGTGTACTTAATATTTTCCAAAACATCTCCATAGCAAAAAAATATCAAATAGATATTAACCGTCCTACAACTTAGTTCTTTAAAATCAGAAAGACAGATGAGCTATATTGCGTGAAGCCTTGAACAAAACGGTATATTGGAAGACTTAACAAGGGAGCATCACAAATTTAACATGCATGTCTGGTGAAAAAAAAACTTGTTAAGGATGTGACTTTCCGATAGTGCAGCTAAATATGAAATTCTGCATTCTATGGAAGATATATCCCTTTACTATTTGAAATTTCATCATTATTATTGAAGCAAAGAAGGGTTATAAATGTTATTTATATTTGAAAAAGCATTACTCCATTGCCAGACAGGCAAAGCATATTGCAGGGATGGAAGGTCTCCATCAGTTTTAGGACTGCTTGAGACATTGAAATACCCACAGTTCACAATTGTTTAGCTAACCTAATTGATGAACAAATAGAGTCTACTTAATGATGTATAATATGTTTCAAGCCATATGTAGAAACAGCAATGCAGTCACTCTACAGATAACTGCATATATATTCATGAGGAATCCATAACTTGCTTAAAGGAATACAGATCAAAAAATTCAAAAAAAGAAAAAAAGGACAGCTTGAGTATATATGCCAGCAAATGAGCTGGAGGAGGCCCCAAATATGTATTTATTGTAATTATCATTAGCCTTAAAGAAACTAAGAGATTTCCAGCAGACAGAAAAAAAAGAAAAAAAAAAGAAAAGAAAAGAGCCTATTGGAGCATGATCCTCCTTTGCTATCAAAGTCTGCATACTGAATCTGCCAATACTCATTTAGGTTGTTTTTTAATTAGAGTTTATACATCCATCAGTAAGCACAGTAAAGTCAAGTAAATGAACCAATTTCAAGGTTTCCTTTGCTGTCTCTGATTCTTCCCTCAAAATAACCAGAACATGGAAGATAAATCTAAAACCACAGTTAAATTGATATCCAATATCTGAGAGCCATACATACAGATAACATGTAATTATTGCATGACTATCCATGAGAAAAAACACTCAAACTCTGAACTTAACAGCAATCAGAACCATGCACAACCAGTGACCATAATGACAGACAATTACAAATTCTGGTTCATCGCAACTTCCCTAGTTGTCCATAGTCCAATACTTCATAAGGACAGCATAGTTGGAAAAGCTACAGGATACATAACTCCCAATCTGATTCCCTCTCTTTGATTGATGTACCAAGTCCCAAAATCTCATATCTGTAACGAGTTGTATAATCCATTGAACTCACTGTCTTATCAATCATTCTAAAAAGAAAGAAAAAGAAACCCAGTTCTCAAATTCAATCAATCAACATAATGCATCACAAAAAAAAAAAAAAGAAACGAACTATAGAATAACAGATTAACAATCTAAGTACATGAACATGTACATGAGATGATCATAACCATATCTCACAAAAACCCAATTATCCAAATCTACTAACATCCATTGCAAACCATTAAATTCAACAATACCAAATAAAAATACATTTACATAAAACAGTACCTGATGGATAGGTGGGTACATAGAATTAGTACAAACAGGACATTCAAGCAACTCATGAACACTGGTGGCAGGAGCGATCGCCGTTGGACCGACAACATTGCTAATGTTAATATTGTTGTTATTGTTGGCATTGGCTGTGGCATTGTGAGGTTTTGATGAAGAGAATTGATGATGATGATGATGATGATGATGATTATGAAGCATACTGTGGTGATGGATCTCATCCTCATCTAACCCATCTGAGGACGATACACACTCAATACTATCCAACTCCATATTATCAAAGTTCAAACTCGTAAATTTTTTAAAAATGAAAAGTGAGAATTCTTTCCCCTTCTCCCCCTATTATTCCTCTAAAATTTCCACTTTTTTTGGATTTTTTAAAAAAAAATTTTCCTGCATTTTCTCGAGGAAATTTCAGAAAGTCTGAGAGGGAGAGGCAGAAAGATGGATTCCGAGGAACCAAACAGCTCCCTTTCTCTCTCTCTTTTCCAAAAAGAAGTTCTTTTCTTCGTTGGCTCCCTTTTTTTTTTTTTGTTTTAACTTTCTTTCGCTTCCGATGTTTTTGTGAAGAGAGAGATATAAATTTGACCGTACATATCTACAGTTTTGGAGTTGGATTCGAAATCCTATGGTGAATTCCTATTTTCTTTTCTTTTTTTTCCTCTTATTTTGTTTTTTTCCTCTTATTTTGTTCTTAAATTAAGAAAACTGTTAAACGAGAATTCAACCAATATTAGACACTGCTTTGGAAAAATAACTAACCAATATTTTTAAATTTTTTTTGTTTACATAGTACATACATTTATTTTTTGAAATGTTAGATTTTATTATATATTTTCCGACACCGTTAAATTTTTATTTTATTTTTTATTTCATATTTAAATTTTAGACTCAGCTTTAAATTTTTTATATGTTTCTTTAAATATTTGGTGGTAACCAATAAATAAATCATTTCAAAAAAAAAAAAAAAAATATATATATATATATATATATATATTCAATTTTAATCCATCCAAAATGATACGATGATGAAATCAAAATATTTTCAAAAATACGGCACCAAAGAAAGTTTTTTTAAAATTACAGTGCTTTGTGCCTTTTTCTTTTTCATTTTTACATTTTTTTTTCTTATTTTTTATATTTTTTTCCTAACTGATTTCTTCTTTATCTTTCCTTTCTTTTTTATTTTT